>WAAB01009047.1:21788-135085 GCA_013389865.1 Piaya cayana | reverse complement strand
GAAGGCCAATGGTATCTTTGCCTTAAACATTTCCTCTGAAGACTGCTCACTTGCATGCTGGGTTCAGCAGGTCACTGCAGGAGCAGGCATGGCTCTCCTTGGCTGGGCTGAGCTCAGGACCCAGAGGTGGCTGCAGTGGGGAAAGAGGACATCAGGTGGCTGCTGCCTCCGCTCCCCCTTCGTAAAACCTCTGGATGGCCCAGGCCAGACCCTCCCAAAAGACACGTGCAAATGGGAGCCGGATGGGCCTTATAAAAGGACTCTCAAGGAACCAGGTGGGGTAACCGGTCTCTTGCTCGCACTCCTATCCTCACTCTCACTCCCACACTTTGATCGGACCAGCCTGGACCACACAGCCTGGATGAAGCTGCTGCTGTTAGCACGTGTTCCCAAGATCTGCTGCTGCCGTAGATATGTTGTTTCCTTTCCTTCACCTTCTCTCTCTTTCTCTGTGTCTCCCTCCTGTTACCTTATGGTGTACATGTCTGGTGTACAAACATATAGTGTACATCTGAGGGACCTGGGCTGTGTTTGGGGATTCGTTTCTTTAACTTTGGGTGGTGTACCCCCATTTCTCAGCTGTGCACCCCAATATCTTGGTGTGTTTATGTTTGCCAGAGTCAGAAATAAATACTGTTTTTGATATTCACCCTGGGAGTCACCTTACTGGCCTCTGGATCAGCACACAGACAAATGAATCCATTTCCCCCCAGTCAGGGCCAGACACAAGTGTGTGGCTTGTGGGTCTGGATTGTGACAGCTCCTCACTACAAGAAGGATGTTGAGGCTCTGGAGCAAGTCCAGAGAAGAGCAACAAAGCTGGTGAAGGGGCTGGAGAACAGGCCTTATGAGGAGCAGCTGAGAGAGCTGGACTTGTTTAGCCTGGAGAAGAGGAGGCTGAAAGGAGACCTTATTGCTCTCTACAACTACCTGAAAGGAGGCTGTGGAGAGAAGGGAGCTGGTCTCTTCTCCCACGTGACAGGGGACAGGACAAGAGGGAATGGTCCCAAGCTCTGCCAGGGAAGGTTCAAGCTGGACATCAGAAAAAAATTTTTCACAGGAAGGATCACTGGGCATTGGCAGAGGCTGCCCAGGGAGATGGTTGAGTCACCTTCCCTGGAGGTGTTTAAGGCACGGGTGGATGAGGTGCTCAGGGACATGGTTTAATGATTGATGGGAATGATTGGACTTGATGATCCTGGAGGTCTTTTCTAACCTAGTGATTCTGTGCTTCTAATTGAGAGGGGAGAATTAAACACTGAATATCTATCTAAGTATTGCTAAACAGACTGTATTTTCTGGAAGTGCATAAATGTCTGAAATAGTGTGCTAAGATGATTAGGTGGTAGAAATTCAGATTAAAAGATCTTTGATTCAAGGACTGTCATATAAAGGTGTTTATTGTCATTGTTCATATAATCATAGAACAACCAGGTTGGAAGAGACCCACCACAACATCAGCCAGCCTCCAGTCCTCACACCACTGATGAGTGAATCGACTAGGGAAGGCACCCTCCTGGACCTGCTGTTTGTGAACAGAGAAGGTCTTGTGGGCGGTGTGATGGTCAGAGGACACCTGGGACAAAGTGATCATGAGACAGTAGAATTTTCAGTTGCAGGTGAGGTGAGGAGGGGGATTAGCAGAACACTCACATTAACTACTGTTAAATAAAGAGCAGTTCACCATGATACCACAGCAGCACTTGCAACAGATCAGTTTCTACTACTCCTGCCTGCTCAACTGTCTGCCGCGTTTTCCTGCAACATCCAAAACTCAGCTTTGTGAAACTCTCATGGATAAGCAGGCGAGTAATTTTGCCATCAGGTTGAATTTTTAAACCTGAGAAAGTGAAGAATTCTCTAGCAGAGGGCAAAGTTATAAACCTGAGAATGTTCATGATCCTAACAGCCGCTTCACTGCTAACACTGTAGCACTACAGAAATGGGGTTAAAAAACCAAGCACAGACTCTTTTGTCATATTCTTTTCAATACAGTATGCCTTGCGGTCACTTAACAATGTTCCCAAAGAAGTCTGAACCATGAATCTGCTAGTCTGTTACCTTTGGCGGAAATCAACAGATTGACCAATACAACATGAATGAAACATCTCATGCTTCAGCTATCTGCCCTAAATGTTCAACATTTTTCTTATCAATTTGTAATGGGACAGTTTAATCTGGGTTTTGTTATTTACCACATACGTTCTTTCTCTAGAAGTATTAGCCACAGCTAAGGAAACAATACCAGATGGTGAAACAAATCTTTCTTCTTAGATCCCTGTCTGGAACATCTCGCTCATATGTGCAGATTCAAAATAACTGCCCAATTTGCAACAGCAGTGAATATTTCATCTGGTCCGATTATGCAAGGAAGAGAAGAGGAACTTATTTCTCTTTGCCTCCCTGGGCAAGGGAGGAGACGCAGGTGAAGACGATGGAAGGTATTCACAGTTCCCAGTACCTGGAAGCTCAGTTTATATAACAGGCTTAGTATGGCTGCCAAAGTAACCTACCCATCACCGCACCACAGTCGTTACATTTTGGCAAAACCTGCACTTTCCTTGTCTGACTGCATTAAACACTTGTCAGCCACAGCACTATAAACTCACAGCGTAGAAGGAAGATCGTTTGGTACCCTGTTACAGAGATATATTAGATAGCGAACTTAAGTCTGGAAGGGGCTAAGTTTCAACATCATTACTGACATCTACAGGCATACCAATAAATCTGACACTGGTAAGCAACACACAATAATGCATCTTATTAATGTGTCACTGGAGTACACAGTAAAAGCTCAGGTGGTCTTACAAAACACTTTGCCAGAGCCTATTTAGAGCTGTAACTCTTATTATTCTGCAAGGAATTTGGTTTTAAGTCATGGTTTTAAAAAGCATTCTATTCAATTCAAATTTATTTGTAATTACTTTTTATAGGCAAGCTGCATATTCTGCTGTTAGCTCTATGGTATCATCTCCCAGTAAGTAATAGGAATAGATAAAAATAAAGTGTTTATTAGTGATGTTAATTAACCATTAAAAATAATAATAGAACTGTTATGTAGTCCTCTGGTAAATTAATCCCAGAACTAGCTGCCACATTAAACACATTAACTAAAAAAACTGACCTGAGAATTCTGCAGATGAAAGCAATCAGTAAGGTGCACCAGACAAGATTCAGCAAAATCTCAGTCCTATTCCTCCACAGTGAGTTTCAACAGATAGTTTTGACATTTTCCCTGCAGCAATAATAACCTCCTCATATGCAGGAGCAGAAGATTACAGGCTGAAGTAGGACTGATGTTGGCTGATCCAACATTGATGGCTTAGAAGACAGATAAAAATAATGAAGGTATCTGGCCAAAAAGTGATAGAGAAGCTCTCTCTGTCTAAATATCATTTGGATTATTAGAGGTGACAGCAAAAAGCAAAACAAGAGGTTCTATCTAATGTAATACATTTGAGCAGCCTTCCGCATATTCCACCATAGCTACCCACCTCCCTAGGCAGCATCACTTTGCACCTCCGAAAGCTTCAAAATAACATTCCATAGAAGACTGAAAGCTTACACAATACAGTAGCACATCCTTTGTAAAATTTTTTTCTTCTGGAAAACTCCCAGATAGCTTCTTAAGATTTAGACAATCTTCAGCAATATTTTACATACTACAAGAATTTAAAAAAAAATCCTAATCTGAAATTAGAAAGTAATAAAAATAGCTCAACTAATCAAGTCTCTTGTCGGCGTACATCAAGCTACTATCAAAACTGTAAAAAGCTTAAGAAATCAGGCTTTAATAATAATTGCAGCCGCAATCTGCACCACCTCTTAATACAAAAGAAAGAGCATTAAAAAAACATTACAGGCAAAATCAGATCTTCTTGAAGACTTCTAAGTTACATGGAGTTTAAACACTTCAGGCTTTTTTTTATATTCAGGAGCCTTGTTACACAGGGATAACCCAAACCCAGGGTCCTGATGAGCATTTGTTTACATGGTCTTTATTTAAGCTATACTGCAGTGCTTATTGGTGCCATTTAATTTTTCTGTATTTATTTTTCCATCAAAACAAATACTCTGAATATTTTCATAAGGTCATGATAGTATCTGATATCTTCTTCAAAAAGCTAAAGCACAAATAAGATACTTCATTATTCCATAATCCAGCTTTGTCCCCATACCCTATACCTAGCTGTCAACAACTAATAAGTGGTTAGAGAGTTACTAATCTCTGTTTTGGCTGATCAGCTGACAACTGATCCCTCATTAAGGCCGCCCCGTCATGTACACAAACAGGCCTGCAGAAGCTTCTCCCTGGCATCTTCGTAAGGTGAGCACATTTGTGTCTGCATTTTTTCCCCCCTAATACATCTCTCCTTTCTCTCTAGACCGCCATTAGACAAACACAGGTAGAAAAGCACTCTGAAAAGAGGCAGCAGATACAGAACAGTCAAACAGCCTTTCACAAAATAACCGCAAAACAACAAACCTGTAGTTCATTGTCTTTTTTAATCTGCTTTATGCTTACGTGAAGTCCAATAAATGTTTCCACAGGGAATTCTGTCATCACAGACAAGCACAAATGAATAACATTGTCTGTTACGAGACAGTAATTCCTTCCACAAAAGCAGATACTTAAAATATAGCATCAAGTTTCAGCAGAATGTTTTCACAATTAATCCAGTGAAAGTAATGATATGCTATAAACAGAGCTAGAAGGAAGTCAAGAGATCATCTTCTCCTTCACCACGAAGTCCATTATACCTCTATTACCCCTATCACTCCAGCTAGCTGTTTGTGTCCTCTATTCTTAAAAGCTGATAATACTCCCAGGAACTCAGCATCTCTGCCTCACTATTCATAGACACGGTAAATGTTTCAACAGGTTCTAAGGTCAATCCTCCTTGTTCCAATTGAAACACATTATGCCTTGGTTCACTCTCAAATATCATAGTAAACACTTACTTCCTATTCACGGCACATGTTCCACACACCTGGAAGACTTTCACAGCCACCCCTCAGCCTTCCCTTCTCTACAGTAAATAACCCTGGCTTGGTAAATAATTTTCCACAGATAATTTCAAGTTTTCAAAGCAGCTGACAGTTGTCATTGGTATGTCAGCTGGTCCCCCTCAACACATAGCAATGAAACTCAAAGGCAGCACTAAATGTAGCACAAGACCTCATAAAGTTCTGCTTGGGGTAAAATGATGTTGCATGCTTTGCAGTTCAAAACATCAGCTTCCCAGCAAAATGTACACCCTCCCCTAAACCTTTTTTCTCCCTGACATAATCAGCAGCTTGAGGGGGGAGGAAGGATATGAAACCCCGTATGGCTCTTCAATATACTTGCATTCTTCCCAGGCTGAAAACTTAATAAATACCATCATCTAGGTCACTAATAAAAAGTAATTAATAAAGCCAGTCATCAGGTTTCTTACACCTGCAGCCCACTGTAATTTCCTGCTGAGTGTTTCTACCCTACATGAAATAAAGCAAAAAGTCCACAATGTGGCAATAGCCCCATCTCACCCGAAGAGTCCCCCAAAACAAGTTTCTGGGTCTGGCTTATTGGTAAAACTTATCTTAAAAACACAAAGTTCAGATTTATAGGGCCATAATCTAAAAGCTTTACAGGTTTAAATATATATAGACATTCTTGGTACGTCTCAGATTCGTTTAAACCACAATAATAGCTGTATTTTAAATTCATATGAAAACATTTAAAGTGTCTCCTAGCAGGATCCCAGAGAGCAGCATCCACAAAGCACGACAATGATCTATAAAAATAAAAAAAATCATCTTCAGCAACATCTCAATGATATTAAGAAGAACTGCAGAATAACTCAGGCTGCATCTGAAGGCTATACCCACGTGTGGATGTAGAACATTATTTTAATTCTACTCCCATCACATGCTGTTTTGAAGTGGGATGTCTGCCTAGTCGCCTGACTGCACAACAGTATGTTGTAACCAAGGGAGGGAAAAAAGTATTCCCAACATCTACATTCCCCGCACAACCTTTACAAAGGCACAGGTGAGCTTTCCCATTCAGGCTAGAACTATAAGGACTTGTTTCCAGCAGCATGCTCAGCCCCTCATTAGGGACACCTGGGAAAGCATGTTTGTTTCAAATGCTACGTTTGCCTTCACTGCCTAGGGGTATGACCACACTAAACATTCATGAGTGAAGCTACTGGGATATAAGAAAATACGATTACATGCAATTACGCTGCCTTTTGCAATGTAGCAACTAACACACAATGAATATAAAGTAGGAGACTCCCAAAACCAGCCTTTTAGACTGTCACTTGCTACCTCAGTGATAGTTATCTGCCATCCCTTTCAGGCAAGCACAACAGTATCATGGATCCCCTTATCCTCAGTACTCTTGCTGACCTTTTCATATGCCTTTAAGAGATGTCACAGCCCACCTCAGTAAACCTCACAGGTTTAAGTTTGACTGGCCTGCTAGCAAAAAATGTGACAGAGCAGAAACACTACAGCATTTGGGAGAAAGGACAAGAGGACAGAGGTGGCAGAGAAGAGCAACAAATGGATGGAAGTATGCTAATACTATGTTAGCTGCTGCCACAAACGAGGAAGCAAAGACTTGTAAAAGACTAAAGAGGCTGAATAGGCTTATTAGCCCTTGCAGAACTGCCAAAGCAGTATTTTTATTCTCCAAATCCACAAGGGAAGTGCTCTGTCGCGCTATGATCCTTTTCTTCCTCTCCTTCCCCCTCAGTCCACCCCAAAAGCCAGTAACCTCCCTGTTATGCCAGGCTGGAATTTTTAGAAGTGCAAAGGATTGCTGGAAGAATAGTGGTGAGAAGAAAAGCAGAAAGGAAGACAATCATGAAGGGCTAAAAAAGTTCAAAAAGTGAACCCATCATGGGGACACTGACACAGAAGGTAGTTTGCATGTAAAAAGGATTAGTGTATAGGAATGCTTAGTGAAAGAGCAAGGTGAGAGACAGGAGGGATTAGTGGGTTCATGGACAACAGCCAGTATGAAGGCACAGATGCGACCCAGCTGCAGAAACAGCAAAAGCATCTGAGGATGTTACATGAACTCAGGGGTCCAAGAGCATTTTCCTGTTACGCGTGCTCTGCACATACTCATATTTTGGTCCCTTAGTTCCCTGTTAGGAATACATCGGATTAACAACCTGCAAAGGATCTTCCCATTTGGAAGACCTTCCAAAACAAATCTCTAGGGTGCATGTAACAGAATAGCACAGTATAAAAGAATAAGGTAGCTGTACAACACAGCAAACTAAAAGGCTAACATTATAAAGTACCTACACAGCTACTTTTCCAGGTTGTTGAAAGAAATCATGAAATCATAAAATTACGAAATCATAGAACTGCAAAAAGGTCCTAAAGTCTCAAGGCTTTTACAAGGAGCTAAAAGTTGGATTGCAGATGGCCTTGTTTTCACTAAATTAGCCATGGGAAAAGGAGATAGTTTCCCTGATTTGTTATGAGAAAAGAGACACATGATTAAATGTGCTGTCAAACTAACCCTGAATTGGTGCAGTGAGGCACCCTGAAAACCAGCTACGTCCTGGTAAACAGACTGAACCAAACAAGGATGTGATAACTGAAAAATGTAAGGATTAATGATTTAACTTTATTAGGAAGATCTGTTGTGAAAGCAACATCAGTGAAGGCCTGTGAAACGATCACTAGAGGCCATTTAAAGACTGTAGAGGAATATTTCTGGGACTTTAGAGTACACACACCATGCCAACAGAGAGTGTCATTAGTTCTGAGAAAAGCATATAAATATGCATGACTTTTCCAATAAATTCAATTTATCTGTAGTGTACAAAATTGTGGGGTCTGCATTAGGGCCTTTTACCCCCATGTTTGGAGGATCTGTTCCCTCTAGCATCCAGAATTTTCAAAACTCTGAACAAAAAACTCCTCTCTTGGTGATGCAAAGCTTGGTTTCTTGCACACCAGGTAACAAATCATCCACATTTCAGATAACAAGGTGATCTTTCCAATATTTTTATCCCAAGCTAAGCAGGAACTAGGATTAAGATCTTGGCTTGGAGTTCTGGGGAAAGCCAGCAAATAGCAGCTTTCATTTGTTCCTCAGAAGACATTGAAACATTCTGCATAAACAGGAGCTTCATAAATGCTTTATGCTGAGGCATATGCTGAGGACTACATTGTGGTAATCCAGCTGAATGACAAAGAAACTGCAGATAACAAATACATAAATAACCTTTATGATAAGCAACAGTGCTGGTTTAGAATACTGAGAATAACAACAAATGTTCAAATTTGCATTTCATACGAAAGCAGGAAAGAAAAAAAGGACTGGCCCCCTTCACTAAGACAGAAAATAAGTGGCTCACTGGGATTACATGATCCTGACATTTCTACAAAGTCAGGTCATACTTCTCATAATGGAACTGCAATACTGAAAATTTCAAGGGGGAAATCTTCAATGCCAGAGCATCTGCCAGAAGAAGCAAGGCAGGCAGATCCCTGCCATTCAGCAACTGCCTCTTTCACCTGTAAGCAGATATTTAGAATACAGGTGATACTATTGCTACAAGAGGAACAAATACTGTGTAGCAACCTGAATGATTCTTTCCTTAAAATAAAACAAACAAACAAAAAGAACAGCAGAAAAAAAACTGTATCTAAAATCCTTTAAGCAGAGCAGAGGTTCATCAAACAATCGTGTAATCTCCCCAGAGCATGACCCCAATCCTACACAGGCTAAATGTGTGTAAACTAGGAATTACACAGCCTTAGAAAGCCCTCTGTGCAGATTAAACAATTATTCAAATCTTGGTAGAATCAGTGACAAAAATAAAGAAATAAAACAATTAATAATTACAGATAGGACAGCGTAGATCAAGCAATTCCTGAGGACACCTCCTTTGTCATAAACAATTCTTTTGGACAAAGTTCAGATTTTCCTTAACAAAAGAAAACTGGGCTTCCCAAAACACAGTATACTGACCATACTATAATGCCACCAGGGAGAAAGAGTTAAATGAACATGTTCTCATTTAAAACAGCAGCACACAGAGAAATAGCACTAGTAATGCACACTAAAGCATATCCATCTTCAAATTCAAACATGGACTATGGAGAGCACTGTTATTTTTCAGTTCTTCACGGTTACCCAAGGTTAATTTCCCTGTCATAGACAGTTGTGCTCTTCAAGTCACAAAGAAGCTTCTGCAATTAGCAAAATAAAGCTCAGAGGTAGCTGCTGGGAGAGGGTTAGGCTTGTACAATCAAAATACTTCCCTTTGGGTGCTCTAGCATGCAATCTACACACATTTCCTTATCACAGGTCACCCATCTGTAAGCATACATATATACCTGCACACGGTAATTGTCAATCACTCAAATTCCAGTTTTGTCCACCTGGCCTCAGAGCTATTTTTTCTCCTCTAAAGTATGGTTGGCATGATTTCATAATACAATTTCACTCCAATATCTCATTTCCACTTCGCCCTGAGGTTAACTGATAGTCCATATTCGTCATTGACAGTTTTCTTACAAAACTGTTATTAACTTTCCTAAAACTTATTTAATTAAGCCCTTAAGCAGGCAATAGTTTTAACTAGCCTTTCTCTTGAATTTTTGGCTGTTGACACTCTCGTGCTGCTGTTATCCAAGGATATCAGCTGCTTCACTGTAATGTATAAATTACTTCCATGAAAATTCTGTGACTAGCTTTGACATTTCCACAGGTGCAAGGAGATTATATAATTGCTGCTACTGAACTAGAGTCCAGATTTCATAATTACTGAAATTAGTTTCAAACATGAAGGATGGATGCAGGAAAAACAAATACATAGAAGTTATCCAGCTCTCAATTAAACTGAAACGGATAAATTAAACAAAAGAAAAAGGAAAGAACTGATTTAAAAGTCAGGTATTTTACTTCTAGAACAGGTGTGTTAACCTCTGAAGCAGTAAAGAGAGACCCTCCTGCACCTACCCACTTACTTCTTTGTAAAGGTTACTGTTTCTGAAGGGTCCTCTTCACTTCACAGAAGCCCTCTGTTAGTTTATTTTTAGAAAAGCATTTTAAACCAGAATTTACTTAAAGCTTATGGTAGGTTTTATGTCACAACTTTTGCCCTGCTGCTTTGTAGATTTTGATGCACTCTGTGGATACAGGAATTGGAAACAAAAGAGGACAAGGACACAGATGCCTTAAATTCAGTCATGGAAATTCACCTGTTTAACACACAACATAACCCAAGAGATCTTCTCTGGCTACCTGCTCCACCTAGAAATACTCTGATTCTGTAAAGAATAGCGATTTTTTTAACTCATTATGGTATTCTCTGGTTCATCAGGGAATGTGCATGCTTCACACACACACACTCGCAACACTTCACTATGATGAAATTAACACTGTATTTCTAGGTCTGGCTTAACGTTAAACACAAACATCTCCCCTTGATATTTGGAGGTGTTTGGTGGAATCAAACCAATAAAATATCATAACAACATATAAATAATCCATCTCTGCAGCGGTGCTGTGCAGAAATACACTTTGATATAATTTTACAGTGGACTGCAAAGTGGGATAGTAACAGCCATGCAGGTTTATAATCATATTAAGCTTACAGAAAGTCAGTCTTGCTGCTGGAGGTAGCCCTAGAGAACGCTTCCAGCCATTCATTCTGCCTCCATGCCCTCACACACTGCTGCCAGCAAGGCATTTGTGGAGCTGGATGCACTGAAGAGCCTACATGAAGCTAGCTGCAAACTGGATCAGCTTTGCTTATGCCCACACAAGTACTTGTGCAAGCACAGCCAGGGCTTACTGAGAATGGAAAAGCTCATTTTCTTCTCAACTAGCACCCCTCATATCTCACTTTACGCCAATTATACATAAGTTTTAATTTGAACTTGTAAGGTGGGTTTGTTTCCAAAACACAATACACTGGAACAGATGCCACAGCTAATGAACTCAGACTAACACCTATTGCACAGGTAGATTCCTCTGCTTATGGGTTTGCTGTCAGCAAATCATCACCCTCTTTCACTGCAACTTAATAAAACAAAACAAAACAAAACAAAAACAAACAAAAAACCAAACAAAAAAACCCACAACCCAAAACCTGAGTGCTACTACTGGCATCAAGTTGAACATATAGCTAAAGAAGTCAAAGAGCTCTGACTACTTCAGCAGAATCAGTAGGGAAAGGCTGGTACTCCATATCTCACTGAGACTTCAAATCAACAGCCTCCTTTATATTGTCTCAGAAAATGTACTTAACAGTTATTTGCACATATATGGAAAACAACTCTGTATGGTCCAGCAGGTAGCCAGCCGGGTCCTGCACTTGAGGCACAACAACCCTATGCAGCTACAGACTGGGAGAAGTCTGGCTGGAAAGCTGCCTGGAAGAGACAGATCTGGGGGTGTTGGTTGACAGCCAACTGAACATGAGCCAGCAGTGTGCCCGGGTGGTCAAGAAAGCTAATGGCGTCTTGGCTTGGATTAGTAATAGCGTAACCAGCAGGTCCAGGGAGGTTATTCTCCCTCTGGACTTGGCACTGGTGAGACCGCTCCTTGAAACCCGTGTTCAGTTTAGGGCCCCTCACCACAAGAAGGATGTTGAGGCTCTGGAGCGAGTCCAGAGAGGAGCAACAAAGCTGGTGAAGGGGTTGGCAAACAGGCCTTATGAGGAGCAGCTGAGAGCACTGGGGTTGTTTAGCCTGGAGAAGGGGAGGCTGAACGGAGACCTCACTGCTCTCTATAACTACCTGAAAGGAGGTTGTAGAGAGGAGGGTAATGGCCTCTTCTCCCAAGTGACAGGGGACAGGACGAGGGGGAATAGCCTCAAGCTCTGCCAGGGGAGATTTAGGCTAGACATTAGGAGGAAGTTTTTCACAGAAAGGGTCACTGGGCATTGGAACAGGCTGTCCAGGGAGGTGGTTGAGACACCTTCCCTGGAAGTGTTTAAGGCCGAGGTGGACGAGGTGCTAAGTGGCATGGTTTAATGTCTGATAGGAACAGTTGGACCCAATGATCCAGTGGGTCTCTTCCAACCTCATTATTCTACGATTCTATGATTTTGCACACTAGCTCCCTGAAACATACACACAGCGAACCATAAGCAAGACTTCTTTCCCGATGCATCTTTCTGTCCTTTCCTCCTCTGGCTGTGTCAGATAAGAGACTAAGAGTTCATTTCAAAGAGAGGGCAGTCGGGGTGGTAAAAATCAGTATTAGTTATTCATCAACCCAAGCCTTGCTTTCCAAGCTCCCCTACTTGATCACCTCTGAGCCAGCTCTCCCTGTCAGCTTAAAGATACATCCGTGACATATCATTAGCTATGAAGCTCTACGAGACAAAGCAATACACCTACTTGGAGTAATTCAGAACTGCTATATGCTTCTGACAATAAGAACGCAGGACTTACCACATTTTGAAATTCAGTCTTCATGTCAACATGCATGTGACAAACAGTGGCCAACATGGCCCACACACAACCCCTGATGCCACAGTCCTTGCTAACAACACTATGAACTCTACTAACCAAGATAGCAGCACTAAAGATTTTTTAAAATGCTATGTGCAGAAACCTAAGGATTTTAGTATCTAGATATGATTGTCCTGCCAAGGGGATATTTTTTAACTATACTTTAATAAAGTCTCAGCCACATCACAGAATGCACACTTACATCTCAGTGATCAGCTATAAAAGTACATATATAAATGCAACTGAGGCGATTGCTTTGCAGTCATTTTTCAAACCTGGAGAAAGATATCTAATAACATTCAATGTCAAACATGACTGCAAGAGTAAGCAAGGTCATGGCTGTGGATAAAAAAGAGCCTCAAGAGCCACTTTCTGCTCTGGTTGAAGTCAACAGTTGAGCCATTACCTTCACCAGACGCATTCTTTTGCCCACACAACTGTTTCAGGTTAATATAAAGACCAAGTGTACAAAAATAAGGCACCAAAATCATTTTCGTTAACTGTTTTTATCATTCCAATAATCAAATCCATAATATAGAATTAGTTTTACATTTTCTTCAGTTTTCTTAAATAACATGCTTGCTTGCTACTTTGTATAAAGACTTTTGAGGTGTCAGAGCTTGAAACAAGAAAGTCTTCTCCAATTCCACAGATGTCTTATGAAGTACACATTTCTGGTATGCCATTTACATCATAACAACAGAGCACTGAAGTGCACTTTCCCAGCAATTAGCAGTTTCAGTTACTCACATACTTCACTATCACTAAAAGCTACACACTACTATCAATTTGAAAACAAGTATTTAAATGTAAAACCAAATAACTGCCCTTTTCTGCAAGGGCTTAGGGTTTTATTCACAACATGCTGACATGTTAACACAAGCTTGTTTAAGTCAAGTGACTAAGAATCTTATAGTACCAAAGTAATTTTTGAGAAAAAATAGTATGACAACTGAGCTTATTTATTACAATGTTTTGCTAGGTTCTCAACCCAATAGTTTCTCAATAAATTACTAATAGAGAACAAGAAATAAAACAGATACAAAAAAAAAAGTCAAGCATTAAAACTAAACAGACCAAAGAAGTTAGAAAAAACAAAGCCAAGGTATAAAAAATCTGAGCAAAGCACAACTAAACCACAGCATTTGAGTTCATATTATAACTCAGTAGCCATCTGTACAAGAATATACAGTCTTAACTTCCACTAACCAAAATAGTAGCTTAACAACTTTATATTAGTAGATATCATCTATTCTTTGTTCCTGCTTTTTCATCCATGGGCCTAATCACAGAACTTCACAAGAAAACAGTTTTACTTACCTGTCAAGTTTTGTCTGTATTGCTTGCGAAGAAACCTATTTCTTCCTTGATTTTTCACAAGACAAATTTTCAAGACATAACAAAAGCTTCAACAAGAACTTTTAGGTACTCTGGAAATCCCTCTACCCCTCTCAATAACACCTCTAAAAGAGGGATACAGGCATAAAAAAGCTTTTCCTTTACAATCTTGATTTCTTCGTATGTATTTTAAGGTAGACCAAATGCCACATTTAACCTTCATTTTAACTACTCTGAAAGGTCAACCAGCCTTCTCAAAAACTGTCAAAACTACATACTACACTAAGTACAGTAGAAAAACCTTCATATACTTACAAACTCCCCCTTCTTGGAAGGCTCAGCTCCTTCTGTAACAGAAAAAGAGTTACACTGCATTAGGAATAAAACTTATTTTAATTGGAAGGGGCCTTGTAAAATAGGTACTGCAATCCTCCACCCCACCAGTAGCAGATAGACAGCAGTGCTCTGTTTGGACTAAAGTAAAAGATAATACAGATTTTATATGCACCACCTTTTACTTGTTGTCTTCCATTCTTATTTGCAATATCAACATCAGTAACTGGAAAAGTCTTTGCCTTCTTATAGAAGCAGTATTAAAATACCTCAGACAATAGGTGGATTTTATAGAAAAGCCTTATGGTCAGAGCTATGAAGTCTTGGTTAAAGTATAAAAATTTGCAAGATCAGTGACAAAGGATACACATTAGTACTTTTCAGTACCTAATCACATGCAAAAGTTGTTAACAGGATCAAGACCTGAATAGGTGACTGTTGCTGCCAAGGTTTCTACACTATGTTATTTAGCTCAAAAAGATGAAGTACCTAACAGTTTAGTCAATTATAAAACATTATAATTCATTTAAAAATTCTGCAAAATACTAGCATAGTAACAGAATCACTGTTATACAAACATTTCTCCACCTTTTGCTGAGAACTATTATTTGTGGGACTGACAAGACAGCCTGCTAGCAAAACAGAAATTACAGACAAATATTTTATTAGTATTTTAGTGCAGAAGAAAGTCACAAGATCGACAAAGTTTTGCCCATCAGAAATAAGCATAACATTTATACCCACAAGTAGATTATATTTCATTATATAAATTACAGAACAGTTGACGCTGGAAGGGACCACTGAAGATCCTCTGGTCCAGCGTGCTCAAAGCGGGTCCAATTGGGTTTTGAACATCTCTAAAGATGGACACTGCACAGACTCTGAACCATTCGTTCCAGTGTTCAACTACCTTCACTTTTCTCCATTTCGCACATGAACCTATAATCTGAATGCTACATTAGTTAAGTTTTCTTTGCAGTCATGTCCAGCAGGGAGTACCACCTGTGCTTAAACAAATGGACAGCTTGTCTGACCTAGAGGATACAGTCAGATTAAAGTTGAAGAGCATCACAAAACACAAGGTCACATGTAAGACTGATTCAAGTTGTGTGGATTAATGTCTACAATCACCTTATTGCATTATTTAGTGCTTACTTCCAGTATCCTCAGGAAAGGCTGTTTGAAGTATGTAACAGACACTCACTAAGTATCCACTCTAGACATTAAAGGGAACAACTGCAAAACTCTTTCAGAAGTAAATACATGCATGTATGTTGTGTACGTACAAAATGTTTACTTAATGTGCTATGTGAAAAAACTTGCATGTATTGACCAGAAAATGCACATGAAAATACAACTGAATAGATAAAAAATATTTCAGCCAAGCACCTTAGAAAATGCAATAAGGGAATGAATAATTATGTATTCTTTAGAGACGTAAATGGTGTGCGGTAAATAAAGCCTGAACTGCTAACTGTATGATAAGGATTAAAATATCAAGTAGTTGCTCAATTCCTGAGCACCGCCCATCCTGTTCACTCAATGAGGCAGGAAAAAATAGTGTGAAACAATGTAATTATGGATCATAAGGCAAAGGCATAGGAGAGCAGAATTAGGGGCCTTGGTAACAAATTCTGGCACTTCCTATGGAGTTCCAGCAACTGTTCAGAATTTGCAATTTAAAATAACATCGTTTAGCATAACATGCACTTGCATACAAAAGAACAGTTACACCTGCATACAAGATTGCATTATGAAGCTGAGTAATCTCCCTAAATTTAAAATGTCACATTCATCATGAACAAAATGTAACTGCAATTTGGAACCCACATACTTCCCTTTATATGTTTTTTTTCTTTAACATTTACAATGCTATTGTGTTCTACTTCTAACAAAACTTTACTTGCAATTCTGGGTACTGTCATACTGTAACAGACTGGAAAAACTGACAAGATGTATGAACAAGTATCATACTTGGTCTTGCATCTCATTTAACAGAGTTGCAACACATGCTTTACATTTGCCTCTTTATGATTCAGGTAGGGGGTTTTTTTCTTAAATGAAAGTGGTTTGGTTACAGTTTATCGATACAACAGCACAACAAATCAACAAATGACGGAAACTGCCTTCCATATACAACTGAAGTCACATTCACCTCCTCGTCTATTCTTGTGCATGCCATCCTGATGCTACGAACTGTAAAATCTCCTCATACAAAGTAAAAAAAATAAATAAAATCTCAAGTAAGTAGTTAATACAGAAACATATATAAAACATAGTAAATAAAGCATTTGCAAGGCTGGATTTTAATACAGTATATGCACAAGCAAACTAAACAGGAATGAAACAAAGCAAATATCCTTTCTGGGTAATACCTATACCGTCATTTTTCCCACATATCACAACACTGAGGCTAAAATACAAGGACACTTCTCATGCTACTCCAGCTACAGAGAGTATAACAGAGACCAAAAAAAAAACCCCAAAACCCAAAGAACAACCACAACAACAAAATCCCCAAAACCAGACCCAAATTCTAGTAAACTGAAGCTTAATTTCCTGCCTCAGATCTGGCTGAATTTCTAGAGTCACATGATTATTAGAGTCACTTAGAACTCACCTGCCCCAAAGATGTCTGCACAACCCAAAAAAGCTATTAGATTATCACTATATCAGCACAGACTTTCTTACTCTAGACAAGGCCGTTAACAATGTTTTGTCACAGTCCAGTGGACCACCTCAGCTGGGTCTACATAATGCAGGAGGTTAAATGTAAATAAGCTCAACATGGGGTTAGCCTATGGCTTATATTAGAAAAAAACATTTATTTCCCAGGCACATAAATACCATCAGTATTATTCAAAGGCTGAAAATGCCATTTTTACTCTTTCTTTCCCAGCTGTTTTGTTCATAGCCACTGAAACCAGGGGAGCACTGAAAGAAACCATACCAGTTCCAGCTCAGATCCCAGTTACTCTGCAACTCACCTATCATGATCTTCACACATTCCTGGCACTGCATTTTACTTCCTGTACATCTCAATACAGCAGACTCAAAAGACCAGCTGTCCTAGCCCCACTGCACAGCATCCAATACATATGGAAGGTAAAAACTTAGCAGTGTCAAGACCTTCAGATCACATACTCAGCAGGCGAGCCCCTGGAGTACTAAAAAGAGAAAACGATGCCTTCGCTACTACTCTGCATGGTTCTCAGGCACCAGCTCTGCTCCCAAGGACAACACTATGCTCTTTTGCCCTCACCCTGCATGAAATCCTCCTCTGGCCAGGTCGAGCTCAGCTGGTTTTAGGGCTGTGTCATTCCACTGCAACAACACAAAGTAGACTTACTGACAGACACTCCTGGCCTTAAGGCCCTTTGTGTCTCAAAAAACGAGGTCTGAAAACATAATAAACCTTGCCTCAGGTTTAAGAGGCCTGTGCAAGTCTGTGCCAAATTGCTGTGATAGTGCATTAAGACCCATGTGTACTGAATTTAATTGCAGCTATCATTCAGTTCAAACTCCACACCCTGTGCATTTTATTATCAATAACATGTTTTTACAAGCACAGATGCATTTTGATTATTACATTAATTATAATTCTTCCTCTGGTCCTACATATCTATAAGACATTTTCATAAGGACAAGTTCAGTCAATGCTCCAGAATGCCCACATTCTTATAACTAAAGAACTGATCAAATAAAGTGCACTGAACTCAATTCTGGGTCAAAGTCTTCACCCCCACCAACCAGAGACATGGTTTAAATGACAGAACTATATAACAAGGTTTAAACAATAGAGGTGACTTCAAAAACAGTAAATTCATCTTATTTCTAGTAAACAGTGCCAGCAAATTATGGAAAAAATAAAATATTAAATTTCCTACTCTATGTGGTAGAAAGAAAAGATGCCATTAACTTATTGTTTGTTTCTGCATTCAATTCTGAGGAATAAATTGAAAGTTCACACCTTCATAAACTGCTGAAGACGCAGTTAATATTGTCAATACACATTGATTTTGGAACAACTGAAATGTTCAAATAGTCCAAAAGGCGTAATCTTTCAGAGTTTTCAGTTGTCCATGAAGTAGTGTGAAAAAAAAATGACCCTTTCCAAGACATATTTCATCAATGCATTCTTCAGCTGGAGAAGTGTTAAGTGGGATAAAAGGTGAATATGAGAGGGGGGTTTACACTGTTGCCATTACATCCTGCAAGCATCTGAGGGCTTTCACGTAACGTGTGTTACATCTTAATACACAGCATTAGGAACAGGTTAACACTGTAACACAGCCCCATTCCCAGCTGGAAACAAAATCGGCAATGGTAGACAATTCACCTCTGATCATAACTGGCAGTAAAACCGAGCTACTGCTTTGAGGGATGAATTTAAAGGGCCTTCTTTTTAAGTAATTACTACGTTTTTGCTGAAGAAAAGCAGGGAGATGATAGCAGAACTTGTATTTGGATGTGGAAATAAGGAAAAAAAAACTGGGCAAATAACACAATATTGTTTCCACCTACTGGAGAAAGGGGTTGCACTGTGCAAGAGCTTTTGACAACCTAATCTTGACTTCTTTGTAAAATCAATGTATCAAGCCATTTTAATGATCCATTCTAAATACCTTACAGAGCAAGGCAGCAGCAGGTTATGCTTTATTTGATTGCTTACAGCTTTGCCAGAATTCAGTTCTTTACATGCAGGGAGCAGATTACCAAGGGGCTCACAGTGTGGAGACAGACCAGCCACCCCAAATGCCCCCATGTTAGTGTCTGACACCCAACAACTGTTTGTAACTCTGTTTCTCTATCAAACCTGTCCTTTGTTCTTATGACAACTTACAAAGTTTCCTGGTTCCAAAGAGAGAAAGCCTCTACCTCAGAAATGATTTTCTTTATATTTAACACACTATAGCTGAATTTTAGAAGTGGCTACTGACTTTAAAATTTCCAGTTCTAGACAGGTGCAGAAAGACATTCAGTTCTTTCTTTGTCAGTCAAGGTGTTTTCACTTCTATCTGATTTCTTACAAAACAGGTATAACTATAAAATTGCTCTCCCTTCCAGATGACCTAAACGAGTTCATTCTTGGACCACCTCTTTCTCTGCAATCTTAGTCTGAACTGGAACTGTCCAACGTACAATTTTGTATTTTCTCAGGAAAGCAGCACTGATACCTTCTTCACAGAAAAGTTAACTTAAGTCCCCGTGAAGCTCATTGTCTTTCCCTTTCCACACAGGCTTCCCAGGAGGTGGGCATTATTAATGCCTGATGATCTGCCCTGCAGCTGAAGGTTTTTGTATTCTTCCTACTCACCCAGATGCAGCCAGCAGTTTTGCCAAGTTTTTTGGTTAATAAGTACCCTAACCAATTAAATGAAAAGCCATCTCTTCTAGAACCATGAAGGGAAATTGCCACTTCTGCACTGGCAGGCTCTGGAAGGTATTTACTTCTACTCAGGGAAGACAACATGGTTCTCCCGTGTCACTTGAGAACAGTCTTTGGCACAAAACAAAAGGCTTCTTTTAAATATTTTTAACTGTGCATTTAAACACACAAAGATGTTATTCTGCATGGTAATTTACCCCTTCAGATTCCCAAACATCAAAAAGAAACACTTGTAAATAATGAACTTCAAGTTACTAATTAGCAATGACTACCACAGCTTTCAACAGGGGGCTATAAAGAGGCACTTAAGCTCAGATTTAGCCAGAAAAGTCACATTTCGTCAAATTCAATATTTCCTGTTCTAAATAACTCACTTTATTCTCCTCAGTTAGCTTCTCTGCTTTTGTTACAGGTACTGCTGACTGTACCTCTTGAAGCAGAAATATATCTGTGCGTCAGCTCCGTAAGTTCTGAAATGTGATGTAAAATGAATACCCAGGTGCCTACTTAGAGCCAGGTCTTATCAATTTAAATGCAAATTAACTGGATGAAAATGAATGCCAAACGGGTTATATATTAAACAAATACAATAAAAAAAATCAATTGCTTTATCATGTACAATACAGAAGTAATTTAAATTATCTGTATGTATTTTCCTGTAGATAAGCCAGATACAACATTAAGATTTATAATCAACTAGACAGAACTAAGTAAAAGGCAGTTAAACATGTTTTGCTTTGTCTAGTATTTTTTGGCGAACTCTTACAGTATTAAAAACACTGATCTTTATGGAAGAAAGTGAAACATTTCAGAATGATTCCATGAGTTAACAGTTAACAATCTTCCTAAAACCCATACTGTAGTCTTAAGTCTTTCGAATTACAAGATTGCTAATAATATTTAGCCACCAGAACTAGACAAAGTACCACAACAATTTCTTCAGAGTGTAGCAAGAATCTAAATAAATGCCTGGTCATGAAAATGATAGGTCTTTTCCCTGAAAAGAGAAGATATTACAGGTCTCAGTCAGTTTTGAGCATCATGTCTTTGTCTACCTTAGCAAGAGAAAAAAATGATAATAAAACTGAATTGGTCAGGAAAAAAAAAAAAGGAAAAAAACAAATTAAAACATTAGCTCTACTGTATCTCAAATTTTCATCCCAAAGCAGCAGAACACAACTCCATTTCCTTACAATAATAATGCAGCCTAGTTTATTTAGAGAGTAGCCACTGTGATTAGTAAAAGGTGAAATTTAATTTAACGAGAAGCCCAAATCTTTTTGAAAGAAAGTAATTTGACAGTTGCCAACATTAACTCAGTTAATCTTTGTATTTGGTGTGATCTTTACTTCTTTCAAATAATCCCTAGTAAAATACAGAAGCAAAATATTACTTTAGCTTTTCTTTGTGCCTATCATGTTGCATCCTCAACTCAACATCTTAAAAATCAATAAATAACCAGGTTTCTTCAATGAAAAAGCATGACATTCTGAATGAACTTTCCATTTCAAAGTATAAAAAATCTTTTACTCTAATGCAATGTTAGAAACTCTATGCTGCATTCTGACCTGCTGTTATACAGTTTACTTCATCCATTGCCAAAGCAACCCACCACCACATGACTAATGAAGACAGTGCATGGACTGCAAAGCGTTTCAAACATCAACAATAAACAGAAGTTCACACAAATAATCCCACCTTTTACAAATTTATGAGTGCTATCACGTATCAAGCAAAAGAAAAGGGTCAGGGTGAATGACAAGACACAATGATAGCTACTGGTATAACTGTTTGGCCAAACAAATATCAGCAATTACACAGTTTACCAGAACTGGAAAATCCTGCATTGGCTTTGGCTAGACCCAAGGATTTGTATAGCTTCTGTTTGATTCTCTAGGTTCCTTCATCAGACAGCTGTGGTTTTCATATGGGCATACTTACACAAGATTTGCCTGCTACTGAAAAACAAAATAAAAAGCAACACACACACACCAGCCAGCTTCAGGACTTCTTGATGTTACAGTTGCTGGAGACCATTAAGCTCACAGGAACCTAGTTGCCTTCCTTTTCTCATCAGCAGATCATGTTTTATATTAGACTGTTTCATATCATGCACTAAGAACATTCAGCAGCTGCTGTTAAACCACTGTTGAAATCAGTAACCAGAAGATAAAATGATTAAGCCTACCTTCATTAGGAAAGAAACTTGCCTACATTTAGGCTTTGATTTCAACTGCTTGTTATTCATTTTGCACAGGACAGAAGGGGCTAACAAAAAAAGTCCAGATGCTTATTCTTTTTTTCCAGGACTGATTGCCACTGGAAAAACATAGGCCATGCTCTACCTTGATACATTGACAATCATCAGGTGGAAGAAACCATGCGTGCTGAAAGTGAAAATGGAGCTAAGTTTTAAGCCATGTTAATCAGAGGAATTGAATTACAAAGTCCTGCCCTAGGCATTCTTGTGCACATAGCGCCCACTCTAGAACCCACAAAGCTGAGCTCTGCAGCTGCTCTTCACACACAGGAGTAAAGAGATTTGGGACAGAAAGAATAGGCACAAATAATTCACTTTTTCACTCAAAAAAAAATCACATGAATAGCAGTNTTTTTTTTTTTTTTTGCTTTCAGCAAACAACAGAAATACCTCTTTCTGCAGGAAAAAATAAACTATATTTGGTCTTCTAGTGCTCTGCCCCTTAAGCAATCAAAGGTCTCAAAATTAGAGATTTTGCTTAACACTGACATTTTAATCATTACTTATAAATTCAAATTTGATTAGTTCAGCTGACCCCACAGCTTACTGGTAATATACTCTACTGATGTGGAAGAGAAGTTCAAGTTCCAGGGCAAGGGCTTCACTGGAAAAGTCAGACTGCCTGGAGACCAGGAAAGTAAATATTAACTAAATTTGTGAAAAGAGCTTAGTCAAAATGAATGCTTTATTTTTTCATCTCAAAACTGGAGTCAGATATTTCTCCCAACAAGCTGAAATTCAATTATTTCCTAAATGGCTTTAAATGCCATGAAAAATTTGAAAGATGCACAGCAGTGTCTGCCACTTACAAAGGAAAGCCCATTCTAGGTTAGCAAGACACATTCTTTTGTCTTTGCCATTACAATAAACATAAGCATTGCTCTTCATGGGCCTTCTTGAACATGCTACTTTGTCTCCTGCTTGTTTGCCACCCCCACTGCTGAACTGCAAAAGGCTGCTGTTGCTACTCCCCTTCCCATATGGTAGGTAAGAGGACACTCCCACCTCCAGCTGCTGCACAAACCTTCAATTACCAGTCAACACTCCAAAGCCAGAAAAAATTATTTCCACCTCTCCAAAGACAATATGCCAAAAATCCCATAATCCTTACTGCTACTACACTGCTCTACGTGATTACATTATCCAGCTTCTCTAACTGGCCATGACCTCTAATTAGCCTCAACCTCAATGGCATGAGCTTTAACAAGGCCAAATGCCGGGTCCTGCACTTGGGGCACAACAACCCTATGCAGAGTTACAGACTGGGAGAAGTCTGGCTGGAAAGCTGCCTGGAGGAGACAGACCTGGGGGTGTTGGTTGACAGCGACTGAACATGAGCCAGCAGTGTGCCCAGGTGGCCAAGAAAGCTAATGGCATCTTGGCTTGGATCAGAAATGGCATGACCAGCAGGTCCAGGGAGGTTTTTCTCCCTCTGGACTCAGCTCTGGTGAGACCGCTCCTTGAAGCCTGTGTTCAGTTCTGGGTCCCTCACCACAAGAAGGATGTTGAGGCTCTGGAGTGAGTCCAGAGAAGAGCATTGAAGCTGGTGGAGGGGCTGGAGAACAGGCCTTATGAGAAGCAGGTGAGAGAGCTGGGGTTGTTTAGCCTGGAGGAGGCTGAGGGAGACCTCATTGCTCTCTACAACTACCTGAAAGGAGGTTGTAGAGAGGAGGGAGCTGGCCTCTTCTCCCAGGTAACAGGGAACAGGACAAGAGCCTCAAGCTCCACCTGGGGAGGTTCAGGCTTGACATCAGGAGAAAAATTTTCACAGAAAGGGTCACTGGGCACTGGAACAGGCTGCTCGGGGAGGTGGTTGAGACACCTTCCCTGGAGGTGTTTAAAGGACGGGTGGACAAGGTGCTGAGGGACATGGTTTAGTGATTGATAGGAATGGTTGGATTTGATGATCCCATGGGTCTTTTCCAACCTAGTGATTCTGTGATTTGCATATCCACTGCAGCAAAGACAAGGAGAAAACTAATCTTTCTTGAATTTGAATGCTCTTTTTAAGTATTTCTTTCTGTATCATAAAGGGATCAAAAGATAAATGGTGGAAGTCTGCTATTTCTATTTTCATTTCAAAGTCTCAAAACGTGTGCAACAGATTTATCTGCTGCATCGATCACTGGTTTGAAAACTCTGAGGTAGACTGGAAGCTAATGTCTAGCAAAGACCACTTCGAGGCACAGACCTGGCTTCTTAATGTTGACAATTTCAGTGGAAAGAAAATCCTTGACAAAATAATGCAAATTACCAGACCAGTGCCAAACCACTGAGTATAAGATTGTGTGAATTCCTGGCATGAAATATATCACTGTTTGAGACTAGGCAAGGGTTTTTTTGCTAAAAATCACAGCAGACAGGCAACTCTCCTTACCTACAGAAACCAAAATTTTAACAGTGATAAATCCCTTTCCACTATTTATGTCATTATGTGGTCTCTCTCTATATGCTAGCAATCAAGTCAGGTGCATTTTATAGTTTTTGGATTTTTTTGACTACTAACTTTCTAGACAAACTGAGATTAGAACCCAGATAATCTTTTCATTTATTGCCACTTTACAGACAACTTCATCCCCCTCCTTGTCCAACATGGCAGATGAACTGCTCCAAGCTGAACTACAGTAAACCACATCAGCAACGGTACTACATTTGCACAAGCATTACATTTTTAAATCCCCTTTTACCTTTGACTGATAATCCTATTCATTGTCTTAGTAAGGTCCAGCAGGGCAAGTGAAGGTTATTTGAGTTTATACTGCTATCTAGTATGTTTCTAAGTTTCTGTCATGAAATACCCATTAATTAGCAGGAAGGACTTTCCAAAAGGACAGAGGTTTCTTGTGTGACTTGTGTCAAAAACCCTTCAAGAAAAAAAGAAAATAATTAGGACAAACACCTTCTGTTATGTATCTATTCAACACGAAACAGAAGTTAAAGAGAAGACAACCACTGTTTCTTCTGTACACTTTCTATCTGTTTTTAAGCAGCAGGAGAAAAACCAAACCTAAACAGAGTCTGAAATAGGGAATAGTATGAGAGTTCCTCCTAGCTCCTGTCCTGATTTACCAGAGTCGTGTGGCAGACTAAGTGTGGCAGACTAAGTGCAGCAGCTTGCACCTTTCCTGCAATCACACCACGAGTAAAGGAAAGCATCAGTGTTTTTCCACAGTAATTTCATTAGTGAGGACAAGCACATGCAGAATAGGAGAGTTCTCTGGGGAAGAACAAAAAAAAAAAAAAATCACTCTGAGTAACTTCATTTCTCTGAAAAATAACTGCTTGTTTTTGAGAGTGTTATTCTCTAAAGTGATAACATAGGGCACTGGTACGCAAAAAAAGCCAATGCTTACACTTAACCAAGGCCATCTTCAAACTAATGGAAAAGGGCACCACATCTGCAAGGACAGGGAAGTACGGCAGGTGAGCTTAAACTGACCAACAGGGCATTCCACCTCATATACATCATACTTGGTATAACTTGAGAGATCACAAGGGTCTCACTCTCTTCTGCAACATCCGACATCCAGTAAGGAGCTTTTCTATCTGGTTGCTCCTGATCCTGGATCCGTGCATTCTGGAATGCAGTTCCTGAGTCCAGTTCCCTCCTAACCATGGACGCTTTCCCTGACATCTAGGTGTGGGATGTGATCTCATATCTGTATTTTTTTTATTATTTTCTAATTATTTTCATTGATAGCATTGCATTAAAATTGTAGTTTTAGTTTCTAACCCATAAGGTTTTTTTCCTTCTCACTTACCTCTCCCCTTTCCCTGGGGGTATGGTAGGGGGAAGGGATTTTGGAGACTCATCTGCATGGTTTTAGCTGCCAAATTTGGCCAGGTGGGGCTAAACCATGACAAGTAGTTAGTTAAGCATAGTAAACACTCCTGTCACTGCCAGCTGGTGCTCATTCTACTGTCAAATAGCCACTTCCACACCCAAACCATGACACATGGCAAATTAGTACTGAACACATGAAGGAAGTACTTCCTCCAGTACCTGGAGAAAAGAGAGACCTCTTTCAATAAATTTTTATTACTTCCTCTCTCAGATGCAGGTAGCAGCCTCAACCACTTCCAAGCTCCACTCAAAAAAGAGTGGAGATACGGGGTTTCACAGATGGGGTATATCTAGGAACCTAGAACCACCAACAGCTGTAGGTACTTTGAGATCCAAAGAGAAATTTATAGAAAAGAGGTTCATCATCACTGTTTGAAGCCCATCTTTCCTTGACTCAAATCAAATAATCAACCAATCAAAAAGCTGGACATGAGGCCATACAGCACCATACCCTTAAAACTCTACTGTTTTCTGCCAGGAAAAGCCAGATTTTCTCTGCTCAGGAAATGTTAAGTCTCCATATGTTCCTTTCTGCTCATTCAAATCACCAACCCATAAATGCCCTTCATCTGGGTCCAGGATGGTCTGCAGAAGGTAAGCCAAGTTCAGGTGAATTACCTGTAGTGAGCTGACCATAGGTGGAGGCAAACTGCACCTCATCACCCTCTGAACCCCTGCTGCTGCCTTCACGAGATATGCTGCCTTGCTTCCAAGCCTCCCAGAGCTGCTCTCCCATACCCATGAGGTTAGAAGCCAGATGCATTAAAAACAGGGACCAAATGTACAGAACTGAACACTCCCAACAGCCCACTAGTATGCTCTGCCAGGCACAAAGAGCATACCAACCTTTGACAGTCTTCTCCCAACACCAAACTGTGTCCTTAATATAGGCAAGTCTCTGGAAGCTGTGTAGCCTGGGGTTCCATAACATCCTGCCACCTGGGCAAACAGCTGTTACACAGGAAGGCAGAGGAATAAAAGAGATCCCACCAATCTTTACAAAGCCAAGAGAGAACAAGTCATTTCAAAGTAACAAGTTTGGTTCAGTGGGTTTTTTAACTTGGGTTTGTTTTTTGTAAGTTTGGGGGGGGGTGGTTTTGCTACAATTGATAATAAATACTAACATCACAATAACTTCCTGAATACCTCAAACCCTTTTGTGTACTGTTAACAAAAAGCATGTCTAAAAAGGTGGAATAGTCTCACAAACTGGTACTGCTAACAATTTAACATCATCTTTTGATGCTAAAGTCTTCTTTCTGTACTCTGAAGCTTCATATCATAGCTTGACAATAAAATATCTGATTGGTTTTACATATCCTTGCCATTTTTTATTCAATGAAATCCCACAGTTGCAACTGAATACAAATCTGTTCAATAGTGACGTTCACCTCTAGCAACAGGGATCATTTCACCTACAGACAATATGCAGCAACTACATCTCCCACCAAGCATACAGAAGAGCCACTCTCTAGTAACAAATACTCCACCAACGTAACATTCCATTTCAAAAATTGTCTTTCAATAAAGGCACTCACTTTTGTAGCTGTTGGTTCCACTAGTCTCTGACGGTGGCGTGCTGAGCTGAAATGACTCTTCTGAGGTGCCCCTTCCTGACCGTGAACAGAGAAAGGGGAGGAAGAAGAGAAAAAGGGAATGGATTGTGGAGGGGACGGAATGGAGGATGTTGGAGAAGGGATAAGGAGAGTATTTAACTGAACTGTATTTTCACTACCTTTGTAAAAGCTTTAGTATCACAATTTCAATAATACCACCATAAAAATATCAGAAGGAAAATGACGTTTTTGCTAGAAGTAGCCTCATGAAGCTTTTATATGTATTATTTAATGACCCTATCTATCGTAAATACATATATATGCAAACACATATACAAAAACCTACTTCAATTCCAGACACACATTTCAAAGCTGAAGAAACATTAATTTCACTCTTCCCAAGAAAATACATTATCTTATATCTTCTGCATCAGTTTAAGAAGTTACACACAAAACAACCCGATCAACCCACTATCCCACCCAGCTGGATTCCCCCTCCAACCTGAAGATCAGCATCTCCTCTAGTAAAATACAATTTACATTCACATTTCCCATCCAGAGCTTCAGACAATCAACAACCTTATTTTAGAGATTTGTGCCTAGCAGAGATTAATATCTTTTCCTGAGAAAACCTAAGAAACAGCAGGCTCACACACCTAAAGAGTATTTTCTCTTAGGAAGAGAAATTTGGAAGTGTCAACTGAAAAAACAGAAGTATGATAGTCTTCATCACATGTGTAAAATTATTTAAGATAATACTTCACTGTAGCCAGTCTACCTGGATTTCCTGAAGCTGCAAAAGCATGACTGCCTCCCAGAGTACCAACTGCAGTTCCCTCTCACCAATTAACTGCTCAAACTAGTTAGGTACCAAAAAACCCCCACAAACACCTGAATCTAGAAACAAATATAAAGCATGATGAAAAACAGGTATTTTGAATAAGTATATTGTCGAATCTGAAGTTTTACAAAGGAAAAACTTAGTATTTCATTCTCCTACAGTTAAAGGAAAGAATACTGTAAAAATTATATTTCTTTTGCTGGTCTTCCTGCCCCTCAAGCTTTCAGCAGATCAAACGGCTGAAGTTTTGTTTCTCTT
The DNA here is from genome assembly GCA_013389865.1 of Piaya cayana. Taxonomy (NCBI): domain Eukaryota; kingdom Metazoa; phylum Chordata; class Aves; order Cuculiformes; family Coccyzidae; genus Piaya; species Piaya cayana. The sequence goes on along the minus strand of WAAB01009047.1, from coordinate 106,783 downwards.
CCATAATCATACTTTTCCCCTTTACTGAAATTATCTTCATACTCCTCAGTCATCATAAAGCCCTACTGAACAGATGCTAATCTAATACATGTATAAAATATTTAGAATTAAGATATTGGGATGAATAGCTTTTCTGGAAGCTGATTCAAATTTATTCTCTACTTCTTGACAGCCTAAACACACACTTTCAGTTAAACAACTTTGCAATATTTTAACCACCTGAAACAACAGCAATTTCTCCAACTGCTTTCAAAATTAAGAAAACATCTAAATTAATTTTCTGTAGGAATTCTCCTGAATATAGCACCTGAATTTTCAGGACATAATTTAAGATGCCACTAACAGGACTGGAGATTAAGAACCTAATCCATCATTTCTAGAAAGTCTGCAGCAACCAAAGAATTAACGTGCTCCTTTACTTCACAAGCATATAATTTATAAAAAATAGCCACTTCTTACAATTAATCCTCCCCTATGTTTCCAAATTCAGCCTGAACTCAAGTCTCTAGTTGACCTTACCAAACTTCTAGCACTATAACACACTGATAGCTTAATAAACAAATAACAACAATATGATCAGCCTTGTGGCTGGGATTTGTTTGCTGGTCTCATTGCTTTCCAGCAACAGGACAAAGGCCCATCATACTTACAGGCTTTGTGAAGAAAGTCAAGTTGCTGGAAGAAAATCTATAAGACACACCAAACTATGACTAATGCCAGGAGATACAGTTTTCCATGCAAGTAACAGCTGTAACTAGCAGAGAAGAAAAAAAAAAAAAGCAAAGCAAGAACACTGCACGTAACTAAGCAAAGCAGTAGCAAGAACAGAGCAGTGAATCAGTCAGAACGTTGGCTAGCAGGGTTGCCAGTCAAGAAATTGCTTTGCTCTTACTGTCTTAACTCAATCCTACATCCACAATAAATCATTAACCACAGTTCCTACCAATGTACTCACAGAAATGCAGTTGAATATGACATCACTACTGGTTTTGCTGCACAAGAGTAAGGGAGGAGAAATCAAGAAAAGGGGATAAAACAGATACTAAAGAGAGTATTAACTAGCTTTTACTGAATCATATCTGCAACCTCACATGTCCAGTCAGAACTTCTACACTGTCTTTGGCATTAAGTGTAAAGCGTTCCACCATGCTTACTGTGAATAATACTACCTTATGCTACTGTTTTATAGCAACACACCTGTGGGAATTAATCATGTGAATACCTCCTCTTAGCCTGCTTAATGACACTTAAATGGCTTTTCGAAATTTATTTTACAGAATTGTTCTCAACCTGTGGAATGCCCTGAAGCAGCTCCTGGAAAAAGAACCATGTCAAGAAATTATTTATTTGTTAACTCTTCCAGAAAACAAATAAACCTGAAAAGTCACAGAGAACAGCCACAGCTATGCAAGCCAATAAAGCACATGCAAAACTCCGCACATAGCTCTGCTGTCTTCAACAAACACAGTCAACTCAGGCTCTTTGTTGTCTGTGAAAAGCTTTAAACTGTAAACACTTTCATTTCTTCGACTCAAGACCTCATATTTAAAAGCTAACTTCAAATGCAGAGATCGAAATACGGCGTCTTGAGCATTTAAATCCTTCATTAACAGATTTTGTAGAAAAGTATTTGAAAAGAAATTATACTAATTTACAGAGATGTATAAAACCTGTCAGTACTGAAAGTCAAATATTCTGCCGCTTAATGATGTTATTACTGCTTCCAACACACTCAATGTACTAAATGTAATGATACACACTGAACAAAAATTAAACTGGCACATGATCAAATATGCATGTTTACTTGCACAGAACATGAAATAACAAACACCTTGAAGATACTGTCTGTTCCTTATATCACAAAGGTTATCAAATCACAGAACTAATAGCTTAGATGTACTTTTGGATAGTAGTACTTAATAGTACAGAAGTATTATTAGGATAGGAAACAAGGATGGGAGAAGCATGTTGTTAGAAGACTTAGGAGGAAGGGAGAACACACAAAAAAGCTAATATGAAAATATGTTAAAGAACAATACACATTAGGAAAAAAAACGCCAGTTTTTCCAACACTGCCATAAAACCTCAAGAATGATTTATCCTTTAACAGGTGATAACCAGATAAATAGGAAAACTTCTACACACCACTGCTTCTGCTAATAGAAAATACTCTCACTGAATCCTAATGTACACACACAAAAATACCAAGATAGTGCAGGAAGAAATCTCTAAACCACAAGTTGTCTGCCTTCCAGCCAAAACTGAAGAAAAACCTTTTTTTGAGCTCGTTTTAAAATGCAGTGCTGTTTCTAGTCAAAGCACTTGAATTAACCTGAAGAGCTGCTTCTTTGGCTTTGTACTCTCTTTACTGCTTTTTAAGGAGGTGCAGAGGAAAGTACAGTTTTAATTCACAGGGAATTTGAGTTTCATTATTGAACTCAGGAAGAATTAAGATAACACATACTTCACCAATGCTGTCTCTGTATCCCACACAGCAGTTAAAGGTTTCTCCAGGATACGAGAGATAGTGGTTCAAAATCCTTTACCTGCTGCAGATCCAAGGAGACAGAAGATCGACAGTTAGTTTTGTCCCCAAGATACTTTAAACATTCGGTCTCAATCTGTCCACAAACATTCCACATTGTAGAGACCCTCATGGCTGTAGTGAGCATGAACTCTATATAGTCTTCTATTTAAGGTATGCATCTGATGAGGAGAGGATATGGGTCAAGAGCCTGCTTCAAATCATATGAGGCAGAGGATGAAAATTCATGAGACTGCCTTTCTTTTCTCAGTTTCATAATCAGTACACAATTCCTTCTAGAAGTCTTCTCCCATAAAGGTCAAAGTATTTTACACATGCAAGACAGATTTGTTCATATTTCTGAATAAGATAGCCACAGCATTCATTAACCAAAAATACAATTCTTCTTAAACTGGCAAATAGTTTTCAAGCTTCTGCTTTTCAAAAAGTAGTTTTTACCCCTCCTTAACGAAAAATACTTCCACTCTCGCAGTGAGACACCATGCACACCCACCTCTACTGCTCAGATATATCTGATGGAAATAAACAAAGACTACAGCCACCTTGGGAAGATTTCACCACATTCACCAAATAGAAAATAAAAGGAATAGTGCATTACAGAAAAAAGTAGTCAGGTAACACTTGCATAAACATATGGTTACCATTGCAGAGACTCAAAAGTTAAAATTCGTTTCCACTTCTCAATATTATGGTTGATCAGGTTTTCAGTACTATGAAAAAATGGGAAAAAAGTATTGCCTTTAGAGGCATTGGGAACCCTTTTCCTATAAAGCTTAATTTAAGGCATTAAAACTATTTAGTTCTACACAGGCAGAAAGTGCGACCAACAACACTCACAGAGAGAGGGAAGTTGCATACATTCTGCTTCCAAAGAAATTTCCCCAAACTAGGGGGAAGAATGAAAACCATCTCAATCTTGATCTAACAAAAAACCAAAGAGATAACAAAATGTACCCTGCACAGATGAAATTGTACTGAAAACTCAACAACACTTACAGGATAATCAATGTGGAAAAATCAAATTACTCAAGGTGACACACAAGAATCTGACAGAATGATGACAAAACTAAGAGGATTGATTTAGGCAGAAATGGACAACTTAGCAGAGGTTCAGAGCAAATCTTACTAATCTGACAACATGGTATAAAGACGAAAACATAAGCAAGCCTTGCTCTGGCATGAGAGGCAACAATGTACTATCTTCTCTCATTATGGTCTGGTAACTTCAAAGTACTCCAACTGCACCAGAGGAGGTTCAGATTGGACATGAGGCACTGGCAGAAGCTGCCCAGGGAGGTAGCTGAGTCACCATCCCCGGAGGTATTTAAAGGACAAGTAGATTAGATGTTTAGAGGTATGATTTATTAGTGGATAGGTACAGTTGGGCACTATCTCACTATCTCAAAGGTCTCTTCCAACCTAGCAATTCTATCATTTCAAACAACCTGTAAAACAGACTAAGAATTTGCTTCTGACCAAACAGTAGAGCCAAAGGTGGAGGCAGGACAAAGTTGGAATTCTAACATTCACTTCTTCCTTCTCAGCTTCAGGTTCAAGCAAGTGGACCATGTCCTAGAGTTTACTGGGGGAAGGAGTGGAGGCTAACTATAGTAAGATGAGCAAGATGCTCATTTTTCACTGATCTCCACTGCCTTACTTTAAGATCTTAAAGGTAATACTTCAATAGACTTTGTGCCAAGCTCTACAGGCTGACTGAGTAAACTCCTGTTAGCCATCTCACCACACAGCCAAAGCATAAACTAGCTAGTTACAAAACTCTTATAAAATCAAGAAGTGAAGAAGAAAAATGTTTTGTCAGTTATTTGGCAAACAATGTCACAGTACGATACATCCGGCAATCCTTCTAGCCAAGGTCAGGAAGCAAGTCAGTAATAAACAATGACTATGCATAGCTTCAATTTTATACAGTAAGAAAATAACCCCTTGAAAGCTATCTCCTGAAAAGAACAGTCATCAAAGGACAGGAATATACCCTGCACCAATTAATCTGCCCAGCAACAGACACTACAGGTAAAGGGGAAAAAAAAATCATCCGAGGTAACTTTCTGTATCCAGTTCTCACAGTACAGCCATAGACATTAAACTCTGCAGAGCAAAAATGTCTAACTACCAGGCTACCTCAAATTTCTTGGCAGTTTAACATCTTAATGTGCCAGATACTCTCTCACTGACACAGCTGGTTATGGCACTGCCCTCTTCATCTTGGCTGAACTCTACTGAACACAGATAAACTATTACAGTATTTGGACAAAAAACACAGAGCATTCTGAAGGAGAAAAAGGCCAGAATTAGCATCTGATAGGATTTTCACTGATTACTGCATTTCCTCAGTGGTGCTAGAGAGAATATACATGAAAAAAGGTTCCTTAAACATCACCTCTTTCCTAGAATGGCACCTTTGTGGAAACTTATCAATTTTAAAGGGTCTGAATCTTCTCCCTTCATATCCTTAGAGCCTGAAGAAAGGAACACACACTTCATGTACCTATATAAGCCTAACCACTTTAAGCCTAACCACTTTACTGGGTTCAGCATCAGAAGAGCTTGCTGTTGATTTATCAGACAGACTCCACATCAGAGAGAAATGATACTGAAATAACTGAAGGTGTCTTGAGGGGTAAACAGGCAATCAAAAAAGCATACACTACTGTGTTCTGTAGCAGTGCTACAGAAGTAACCGTGTTCTATTCTTACTGTTAAAACACTATTCTGCTTTGCAAGAGAATATTTAAATCTGCTACTTATCACGGTCAGTCACAGATACAGTCCAATAACACAACATACTCGATCACTACTCAGCTTACAACAAATAAACGTAAAAATTACCACAGTTTAACCACACACTATGATGTCTGGAATAACCAAAAAAAGAAAAAACTCCACGAACTAATAAAGAATCAGAGTACTATAAAATACAGATTTACCCTGGTCATAAACATTTGCTCTTGCTGATTTTTCATTTATATTACTTCTTCCTTTCTTGCACTTCCCTACATTTACTACTATCTTGAAAAACTGGAAGTAATTTAAAACCAGGAAACTCTGTTCACAAGGGGAACTGGAGTCCTAAAATCAATTTTCCACTCATAACCTATATTTTTTCAGCTGTGCCCATGAGTGTTGTATTCAGAAAACATAAGAGGATATGGATTATTTTCAGGTTCTTCTGCACACAAATTCTAACTGCTAAATTCCCTAACATGCTCAGAAAACTTGTGTATAACTAGGATTTTTAAAGCAGCTGAAGTGGTATCTTTCTTGCAGCATAACTTAAAGAGATAAAATGCACTAAAAAAACCTCAAACTTTTCACATCAAAAGAAAGTTAATGCAAGCACGCACTTTACACACTACCACATCTCCCCTGGTTTTCCCATAGGAACAGAAAGTTATGTTGTGGGACAGTACAGGAACCTGCAGCAGTTGAAAAGCATCTTCGGTTACACTTCTGTATTTGATACAGCTTCATTTATCTGTAGAGAGCACCAAGAATATTCCAGTATACAAAAGATAGGCACTCTTGAATTTCTTTTCTTGGACTAAAATATTATGAGAAGAATTGTAATGTGACATTTATTTCCACACAACAGAGGCATTTTAATATGTTTCAAAAGCTAGGTATTCTAAAAAACTACAGGTTTGTATAGTCACAAAATTAAAACTGAGGGAAAAAAATAGTAACCCATTGTTCCTGTTACCAAACAATAACCCCTCAAGCCCTAACTTTTAACTAGCAGCCATCTATTAGTTTATTTAAGGCTATGGTTTTGACTACTGAAATATTTTCCTGAAATGTGACCACTTGAAATTTTTTCTTTTATTATAGCAACTACATAATGATGGCATTTTTGGTCTATTGCTGCTAAACTGGATCTCCTATTTCTGAACGTAAAGCTTAAAAAACTCAATTTCTAACTACTTTTCAATGCAATTGTTCTCTTGCCTTTACGTGACGTCTTAGCTGGGGAGGACAACCACCCCAGGTGTCAGAGAAGTGTTATCTAATATTCCTAGGAAACTAAGCCAAATACATTTAAAAAGGTAAGGAATTCAAAAAGGAGAGCGCACTTCAAACATGGTATGCTGTATAAAAAAACCTCAGAGTTCAGTACCTGAAGTTTCTGAACAGCTTGCCTCTTATGAAGGGCACAGACACTGACTGCAACTATCCTTTCTACTGCTAACCCCAGTGGCTGCATGCCACTGTGGATTCTAAACTTGGGAACTAAAATTATGGAGGACTTGTAGAGGCAGGAGTTGATGACAGACACATGAGCAAAAGCTGGAAACAAGTAACTTAATAAATTTAAAGAGGACATGAGTTGTTGACAGAAAAAGCTTATTCCATTTCCCAACAGATGAAGCAAGGACCATAAACGAGAACAGTCAGGGTTGCTAAAGTCAGTGCTATATGAAAAGGGGGAAAAGCTAAAGCCCAGAACACAAAATAAGAAGAAATTATAAAATTGCAAGTTTGAGCATTTTGTTTTGTGAATGTAACAATCATTTATGATTTTTATACATTTTTAATGTTCAGATGGATTATAGCACTACTATAAGCAAAAAAGTTTATTGCTTCAATCTAATAGGATAAAGAATAAATAAAACTTCAAAGACTGAACGATTTTGATAAAATCCTTAAGAAATGGAAAGGTTAAGACTTTTAAAGCAAATGTAGTGTATCAGTAGGTAAAAAAAAAACCATGGAAAACTAGTAGTTTCATTAGTTGTGACAGTGAGTAAAAAAATGCTAACAAAACCATTTGTAAAACCAAGAACTACCAATGGAATTGGATAAAGAAAAGAACAAAACAATCAAATTATTTTAACCACAAGTTATTACCCTTCATGCAGATATAAATTCCTATTATTTTGTTCTAACTACTTTAAAAAAAAAAAGAAACAAAAAAAAACTCAAACAGATTTTACAGATAAGCCAAGAGACAGGAGTTACTTAGTGTACACGACTCCAGAACTGGTTTCCTACATGACACTTAGAGCACAACCAAGCTCAGTTCAAGTCATTACAGATTTCACCACTGAGGTTCACTGAAGGATCTGACATGAAGGCACATTAAGTTCATGCTTTGTCTTCCAAACCTAATACAAAACAGCCAGTGAGGTTTGTTACATATTGCAGACATTATGGAGAAATGTTATCGCAATTATCAGGCAGCATTACTGAGAAGTGGGAAACCAGTTACAGGCACCATTTGGGCCCTGTGCCAAGTATTTTAGCTCTGAATGCAGCAGGAGGCCCTTTTCCCCCCATTTTTCATTTTAGACCCCAGAATAAAGTGACTATACCACCAAGAGAAGCAAAGACAGAAGAAAAGGTTAACCCTTTACGTAAGCTTTCACAGCTCAAATAATGGCAAAATATATGTCTGACAGTGCCTTTCAGAGGACCTGACAAACATGTAACAAAACAGGAATGCCTGGAAAAATGGAGGTGAATTAACTGATCAAGAGAGACTGTACACTCTATTAAGCCTGCAGAAGTGACGGGTAATGAGGAGAGGAAAAGTGTTACTTATATCAGCATCTAAGGCTGGTCCTTTGCTTTCTAGAGGCAGCTATCACTGCTTATAACTATTTAAGAAAAGGAAACATCTATTCTTACCTGTGCATCCTTCCCTTTACAACAAAAACAGATTTAAAATGCCCCATCTCCCGTAACAATCTCTAGAATTATTTAAAAAAGAGATGGCTCCATCAGGAAAAAAATAAAAATTAAGGAAGAATATAATAATTTATCAGTTTTCATTTTACATCTATGTATACTGCTTATGCAAACACATGAAATAAAAGAGCAAGTGCCACAACTTAAATAGTTCTAAGGATTACTTTGCAGATGCAGCCACTGCAGAAATAATGTATGAGACTGGACACAAGCGCTATGCAGAGGATGAATGCAGCGTACAGCCACACAGCCTTTCCCACGTAACACTGGAAGAAATATATCCCACCTTCTTCGCCACAGATTAATCTGAGTCTATGGAAACAAGGAATTGTAAAGAACAGTTTTTTAATCCTCTGCTTGCACGCCCCACCACCCCTGCAGACTTTTCGTTCTGCAGCCACCAAGATGCAGAGACAAATGCCAAACCTGATTCACAAATACAGAACTCCTCTTTCATACTGTAAATCCACTGCCATCAGTACAGAACATGAGCAGCGAAAATGGATGGGGTCCCTTCTGCCTAGAGGAGGGAGAACACTTGTACACAGCATTCAATTAAGTGACAATTATTAAGAACCCTCCCAGAACCTCATCTGCAAAAAGGACTTCTCCACTCCTCAGTTTGCAACAGATGCCAAAGCCTAATTAACATTCTGCAGCTTTTATCATCATTTTTTCCTCAGCAGACCACCTCAAGAATACATTCCCAAGCACGAACCATATCCTAGAAGGAGCAGTTACAGTTTCCCTATCTCCTTTCCTCTCCTACAGTGTGGTTTCCCAGCTGACCCTTCTGCTTCACACGTCAATTTTCGATATTTCAGGATGATTATTTTCATGAAGCCTGCTACTCCAAACATATCACACCTATTTAGGAGCCACAAACAAGGTCATTTTTTTCTATTATTTCCTTTCTGTCTGATTTCAGAGAATGCATTTTCAGATGAGCCAATAAAGGAGGACTGAAAAAAAAATCTGTGATGTTTTACTCTTTGCAGAGGTCTGTACACTTTATACACCGAATTTCAAAATGTTTGGTTACAAATGCAAATGATTTTTCCATACTGGAGAAAGAGGAGTACTCAAGGCTAGGTCAAGACTGTGCCCCTTGTCATCATCTCCAGAAATATATGGAATCAGTATAAACTGACTCCTCAGTTCCACCAGAATGGCAAGACTCCATTTCACCCACATTTTCATTTACACTATCTCTTTCCATTTCTACAGAAATGAGTCTGAATTTTGCAATGAAATTATTTTTATTTCATCTCACTTCAAATCAATGAGTCAAGTAAAATATCAGAAGATCTTCAACTGAAATCTTCCATGCTGGCTATAACCATACCTGTGCAAACTTTAAATTCAGGTTAACTGAACTGCATTAAGAAGCCTTAGATCTCTATTAAAATTTTGCAGCATTTACAAAAATAAACCTAGAGTATAGAAAACAAATAAATACATCATTTTCTTTGACATTTGGGAGGTTTTCCATATAGATTTGTTGGGAGCTTAGGCCTTATTCAGGAATGGCTTCTGCTGAAAGGACACTGATAAGCTAGAGGCCTTTAGGGAAAACAGTGTCCTTGGAGCCTGGGGAGGCATGAGACCTTGATTAGAGCTTCGGTGGGAAGAATGCGTAGGGAGTGAATCTCACAGCACCCACCTGCACCTGGGGGGACGGGCAGTTTATATTTTGCACATTTAGTTCACTGACCAATTAGGAGCTCACCTTTTGCAATATGTATGAACCTCATTATTGACTGTATTTAACTGAGCACCACTCTTAATAAAATTGGGACTTGCTGACGATCATCAGATGTCACTGTCTCCCTTTGTCAACATAGATTATTTCTCTGATGTTGATCAGTTCCTCTGCAAACCTAGTTTAAAAAGCTCATGTAATTACCCCAAGATTTACAAGACACTGCTTACTAGCCACTTAGAAGCAGAACTGCAATTAGTAAAAGGAAAAGGGAAGGCGCTAAACAGCTGTTCAACAAACTGAAAGCCTCATCAACTCTGGAAACTTGACTGGCATTACTGTATCTGGCAGTAAAATTCCTCCCATGTTCCCACATCCTTCTTACAGACTAAATGAAATAGGTATTACTCACATTACCACGTGAGTTTGAAGTCTTTGGTTTAACACCGTATAAAACATACTGCTTGGGTGAACACCTAACCAGACAAACTCACGGAAGAAAGACAAAACATAGCATCTTAGCAGAACACCACCAGGAACCATGATAAAGAATAAACAAGAACGAGGTGGCTGAGGTTTGGGTGGTTTGGTTTTTTGGGTTTTTTTGTTGTGTTTTGGTTTTTTTAACTTATTTTCAAGAGATACTGATTTCAATCCACGCTAAATTATAATTCGCATTTTTAGAAGCTGAAAGGAATAGTCTGTTTTCTCCTGATGTTTCTTACAGTTTCTTACAAATAAGACGTGTTCGTGTAATTAAAGCTTCAGAATCTGCTCACCAAAAAGAAGCATATGCTGCAGATTCAGAAGGTTTGGTTTTTTTTGTTGAACACAACCAATCTAAGTAACTGGACGTAAAGGAAGAGGCTGTATTAAGATGAAATAGGTGTACACATTCTGGATGCAACAAATTAAAGGCTCCGTTTCGGTCTTAAAAGCCTGTGAACCAGAAAAAACCTTGCACATACCAACCCCAAAAGATTTATCCAAGTCTACATATTTACTTAAGGCTTATATTTTGAGATTCAATTCAAGCTGCTTCCTGACTTTTTTTTAAACTCAGCAAGATGGTGCATAGCATTAAACACAAATACATCAGGTCCCCGTCTAAAAGGAAATGGTTTGTGTGTCCTGTAAATCACACTTTGAAGCAAATAGTGTACAAACAGAAAAACAGAGCAGTTGCATTAATCTGGCTTTTAATTTAACATTTGCTTTTTCCTCTTATACAACAGGTTTTATCTTAAATGGACCTTCACCTAAGAAAGGACACAGCTTTTAATTAGGTACCCCTGCTTTTATTATTTTTACTTGCAACCAAAAGAAGTGACAAAGTCATACCAAGTTAACTGATCTTTCATTGAAGATCATAGGTTTCTCAGAACAGTCTTAACCCAGAACTTTCCCTTTTTTTTAATTAAAAAAAAAACCACCAACCCTTTCAGAATATTGAATAACACTTAAATGAAAATACCTATAATATATGAAAAAGTAGAGGAGACAAAAGATAGATGGATTACTCCCACAGAACAACATAACAGCAGAAGAATTTAGGGGTTTTTTAAGTATAAGAACTACTGCTATAAAATAATCCACTCATTAGTTCATGATATACTACAAAAAGCAAGTTTTTGCCAAGCAGACAACTCTGAGACTTCACCTAATCAATAAGTACTAACAAGAACTAAACAGGGGCTACACTTCTTGCTGCATGTCCTATCATTTGCTTCCCAGAGCTCACAAATTCATCACATCACTCTAGGACAGTTGTGTGGACAACAGATAAAAGATAAAACCAGAGCCAGAGAAGTAAAGGGAGCAAGAGAATAGGAAGATAGATTCATTTAAGAGTTTAATGAATACAACTTGAGAGCAAATAGGATTTGTCCCCCTACATCTTTCTCTAGATGATAGCATGTTAACACGAACACTTCTGACCACTGGCTGGTTTTCTCCACTCTGGAATCAGACTTTAATGACAGTCATGAGGGACTCATCTTCAACAACAACTTACTACCGAATGCACTGCAAGTGGTATAGATTCTGGTACAGATTATTAACTATATAGCTTCTAATACTCCTAAGTGACCATGTAAGCATATGCAACAGTAAGCAAGTACTGTGTGAAATATTCTTGGTATTAATTCAAAATTACTTCAATAAAGTTACAGAAGATTTTTTTAAAAAATAACACCTCTAAAAAACAAATCACACCTCAAAATAAATATTTGCAGAACTCAACAAGAGGCTTTCATATTAAGGTTTAAGTTTTCCCTTAATCAGAACAGACTGCTGTTCAGTTCTTGTCAAAAGGCAGAAATCCGGTTTACACTACTCAGCGGATTACAGCAGGTTTAGCAGGAGGAAATCCCGTTTCACTGTTAAGATCCACCTCTCAAAACTTTCAAATCCGCGCCTTTAAAAGCTGTCATCAGCAGCCCTAACCTGCAGCAGAGATTTTTCCTACCCATCTTATAACCGATTAATAGAAAAGATTTAGTATTTACGGGCTCAATAAAACCTCGGAATTAGTTTATGTGAGTTACTCACTTTCCACAGGCAAATGCTATCACACACGCAGAAAGTTAAAGAAAAACTAGGGGATTCTTAAAAGGCAATGAGGCCCCAGGAAGTTTTAGGGCAACAACACGGGCTACAGTTTCCATTCGATGGATGAAGAGAAGCAACAACTGTCACACTCGTTCGGCACTAGCTGAAAGCGCCGATCAGAGAGGGCTCAGGGCTCATGAAAAGTTCCGAGCAGCGCAAGTGCGGTGCGTTTCAAATACCTTCAGCAGTTCTACGTTACTGAAGCACAGCGATCCCAGGCGTAAGGAGGTTTTTTCCTCTCCACCGTCCTCCCATTGAAACATTGCGGATGTAAAGGAAAACAAAAGAAAGGAAGTACATTCATCGCAGGGAGCGACTTGAGCGAAGGGGCTCTGCGAACAATGGGCCAGCAAGGACGCATTTAGAGGTTGTGCTCCATTTTGGTCAAAGAGCGATAAAGTCCCTACACCCCGCGCCGGCCGCCGCGCTCTTCACAGACACAAGTTGCGCGGGGGCTCAGCGCCGCCCGACAGCCGCCGGGCTCCAGGGGCGCTGGGCACGGCCAAGGGGTTCGTCTCNCGCTCGCCGCTGCCCACCTGCAGCCCCTGGCGCCGCAGGGCGCTCGGCTGGTCCATGCCGCCGCGAGCCGCCCGCCCCGCTCCGCATCTCCCCGCAGCGCCCGGCCGCTGACATCACGGCCGCGACGATTGGCGCCGCCGCCGCACGTGACGGAGCGGAGCCAAACTTCGGCCCCCGGCCGCCCCCGCCGCGCCGCCCAGCCCGCAGCCAGACCCCGCTCCGAGCCCTCCCCACGGCTGTCCCTCCGCCTCGGCTACCCCTCGTCCCGTCTCCCTCTCGCCCCGTTTCCCCATTATCCCCGTCTCCCCTTCAACCTGGTTCCCCCTTCCCTTCGCCCAGTCTCCCCGTTCACCCCCGTCTTCCCCTCGCCCCGTCCCGCTTTCCTTCCATCCGCGGCAGGCGACAGGCAGGCGAGAGCCGAACGGTAAGTTCGCTCGTAATTGCAAAACGCCGCACCCACGCCAATTCCGACTTCATCAGAAACTGCCCCCTCGGGGTTTTGGAGCGGGTGGGAGCCGGGGGTACCCGCACCGCTCAGCTGATGCACAAATCGGGGACGTCTAGATTCTAGAAGGGGAAAAAGGTATTCGATTTCCCTCACTGAATAAGTGGCCGGTTAAACGAACCACTGATTTTTCATTTTTCTTTCAAAAGCTGTCATCGTGCTATTTAGCCACGGTATCAGCAGATCAGGCTGTGTCATTAAAAAGATCCTTCCAGATTTAAGAACCCAAGTAACTGAGTAAAATGCATTGCATTATATGTTCAAAAACAATCACTGTGTACATCTGTAGATTTACAAGGGGATGTCTTGCCAAATACAAAGTATCAAGAAAAAACAGACCCATAAATATCATAAAATCATAGACTACTTTGGGTTGGAAGGGACAGACCATGCAGTTCCAACCTCCCTGCATGGGCAGGGACACCTCCCACCAGCCCAGGCTGCCCCAGGCCCCACCCAGCCTGGCCTTGAACACTTCCAGGGATGGGGCAGCCACAGCTTCCCTGGGAAACCTGTGCCAGTGTCTCACCACTCTTACACGGTAGAAATTCCTCTTTATGTCCAGTCTAAATCTGCCCCTCTCCTAGTTTACGGCTATAGCCCCTCCTCCTATCACCGCAAGCCTTTGGGAACAGTCCCTGCCTGGCCTTCTTGTAGCCCCTTCAGGTACTGGAAGTCGCTATAAGATCTCCTCGGAGCCTTCTCCTCCAGGCTGAGCAACCCCAGCTCTCAGCCCGTCCTTGCATGGGAGGTGCTCCAGCCCTCTCATCATCTTTGTAGCCTCCTCTGGACCTGTTCCAACAGAATGCCTATATATTTTCCAGCTAGGAATCCTCATCTGATCTTACTTAAAATTAGCTTTCACACTATAAAAACTGAAGACAAGGTATCCTTCCCTCCCTACAAAACTAAGGCCATAAAAGCTACAACAGGCTGCCAGAAACTGTAAACAGAAGTCAAACACAAAGAGAACCAGTATTCCTACAGCAAACATTTAAGAAATGGTACAAACTCCATTTCAGCTTTTCTTTGCATAATTGAACTTATTATTTCTACAACAGAGCGTCTATTTTACCTAGAGCTATCATCCTAATTAGATGGCTTTAAGGATTTTTCCATTTCAGAAGTCTAATTCTTTGAAAGACACCACAATGCATAACAGCAGAATCCATCTGCAGGAACTTCCAAATCCATGCTTTATTACAAAATGCTGGTATACCTGCAGACAGCAAACTCTAATATATATATGGGGGGGGGGGGTTTCCACAGAAAACAATGCCCCTCAAACCACTTCTAGAGAGCAGCAAGGACGAAGGAAGAGAAAGGTATGTATCTTACTAAAGGATATAAATAGAGATAAAAATCAAGGTTAGCATTCACCCATTAACAGCCTAAGATGAGGATTATGACAATCACACCCTCAAACCTAGTATGAAAAAGAAATATTGATTTCCTGTCAAATGGCATCATTTTGAGAAGCGTTCCATGTACATTCCATAGTAGTAAAAACTGCTAGGGGCAAAAGCATTTAGAACAAAAAATGAAGGACTGCTGAAAGGATAACACTGAGCAATAACAGCTTATCTGAAGAACAGATACAAAAAAAAGGCTTCTCTATTTGCTCCCACCACCACTTCACTTCGTATGACTGAAATGCATTAACATTATTGGGTTTTACACTTCTACAATAAAAGAAAATTTCAGCACTCTCACTAAGATACATTTCTGAGACCTCCAACTGTATTATTTCTAAAAAAAACAGGCAATTTTTATCAGACTTAGAGTGACACTGACTGGATACATTTTCCCTTCCCAGTTTCTCTCCTTCTCCAGCTCCAAATGCATCCATAATATCAGGTCAAGGGCTTAAACTTAGCCATTACTGATTTCAGTTACAAGACTGGAGCTGTAGTGAAGTTCAGAAAGAAAGGAGAAGCTTGTACTAACCAAAACTCCAGTTCCACAACAGTAACAACAGGGAGACAGTAAATTTAAACACATTGATGGATTTCTAGATTCATAGGCCACAAGGCAGCATTGTGAGTGTCAAGTCTGACCTCCTCTATAACAAAGGCTACTCAACTTGCCTGACTTAATTTATTTTTGAAGTATAATGTCTCTTTAAACAGCATGGCAAGCCAGTGGAAGCTTTTTCACTTTACAGAAACAAACTGCAAAGTGACAAGATCTCACCTCTGTGAAACAAAGGGAAAATAGTAATATTACAGATACCCAATATACAATGTAACATCCAATATGTAATAACTAATATATAGTTATATCCTTTGGGTTCTTCTCAATAGTCCTCTTTTCCTATTTCCACTTCAAAGTACCATCTTTTCTTTCTTCTTTGTTAATACTTCAAAACTTTGTCCCAATCATTTATATCCATGCACACTCATACCCCATCTTTTCTGTATTTCTGCTTCCAAAGACAACACAGGTAAATGAATCATAATTTAAATGTTGTGCTCCCAGTGAGGACAGCAGAAATGAAATTGAGGCAATCACCAAAGACTGTCAAATTTCAAGGATAAAAAGCAAAACCTTTCCATTTGTCTCTCCTGACATACCACAGGGTTCACCTGCAAGGCTGTTTGCATTTATGTACACAATCTCTTTACACAAGCTTTATTTAAATCACTGAAATATAAAACCTCTCAATGCACAATTTATCAGTTCTTTTAAAATTAAGTGGTACCAAAGTGTACTTTGTTTTGTTCCAACAATCATTTTGGCATATCTAACTACACAAAACTGACTAACGTAAATGTATGAGTTCAAAATGTTCTATCCCATCTATCTGAGGTCTACAAGGCACAAAAAGTTCTGTGAATTCATTACTTAAGCAGTAACAGCACAAAAAAGTCATAGCACTAAGCAATGAGTCACTGACAGGCACAGATGCAAAAGGTCCACAACCTAACAAACCACCTCAAGTATCACCTAAGTCATAATTGTATACACGAGCAATTTACAAGAAGAATTATAAGCAGGCAAAGCAACAATGCCACCTATGTGAAGAAACTTTCCAACTAGACCAACAGGTTACTTTGTTTTGCAAGAGGCTATGGATCACTGGTACAGTTACCTAAGTAACACTGGAAGGCAGGAAAATGAAATACAGAAGACTGCCTTCCAGTGGAAGATAAGATGCATCCCAAGCACCAAAGTACAAAGCAACCTTTTGATGTGAAGAGCATCACTGCGACTTCTAAAAATTGTATTTTCCTAAACTTATGCTGCAGTTTATAAAGGTATATTGGAATGTACTGAAAGGCAGGGATTTGCAACTAACAAGGCAAGCAACAACTAAATTTTCTCCTAACATATCCCTTCCCCTCTTTAAGCTCATGAAGCAACAAGCTGCTCCCAACAAAGGAGAGACTGGGCAAACAATAACTGGAAAAATGAAGACAAAATTGCTTCACACATTGAGCAACTTTGCCAGGAAAATAAAGCTAGGAAAGGAAAAGGTAAAAAGGTTATTTGTGCAGTGTTAGAAGCCTGTTTGTCTTGTGCTCAGAAGGAGGCTCCCGTTTTTGAAAAAACAACCTCCTCATGTAAGGATTTACAAGAGGAATTGGACAAAATAGTGTTGAATCATTTAGAGGAGGAAATAGAACTGGGAAAGCAGAGAGCTGAAAATTATAAACAGGAATCTGAGAATTTAACCCAGCAAGCTACTAGCTTGGAAAGTATTCTCAGAGCCTATAATTGGGAGCTTCCAAATGTCCAGCAGGAGAAGTTAGCAGAGGGTCTGCAGCAAACTGAATCACAGAATCATAGAACAACCAGGTTGGAAGAGACCCACCGGATCATCGAATCCAACCGTTCCCATCAAACACTAAACCAAAACTCACTAAACTGAGCTTAGAGAGCAAGCCTTAAAAATTAAGCTATATTTGTCATTATCCCAACTACCACTCTCTAATGCCTCCAAGAAAATACAGAAGTTGGTGGTGACAGCTGATCCTGAAACATGGGATGGAGATATCTGGAATTCAGATAGTCAGGATGATCATAGTGATATAAGTAATAGCACAGTGACCCTGAGGACTGTTATCAAAATGGAGACTACCAAACGAGCAGCAGATGGCATAGGAGAGGAAACTGTGGATTAGGGTCAGAACAGCCCCTGGGTCACCATTTGAGTTAGCCAATTTACAGGAGAAGTTTGCAAGGAAACCCCAAGAATCAGACTGAGTATGTGTGGAGAGATGCTGAACTGGGAAGAGATCATATTATGCTGAGTGATTAGGAAGCTGGTGGATACTGGGGACCTGGCATGTTTCTAAATTTAATTCCAGGGCAGGACAATAGGTCTCTGACAGCCCGTGCAGCTTACTGGGCTGTAGGTATTGTTCCACAGGAGCGTGGGGATCCCTTTGTAATGAAGACCCCGTGTTTCTCCAATTTGTCACTGTCCGTACAGAAAGCTGCATGTATTCAAGCTATGTGTAAGAGGGGGCTAATATATAATTCTCCCATGTTGGCCTCAGTGGATCCAGATAGACTGACCCCATTGGTAGAGGGTTACCAGATGAAGTCCTATGTGGCAGGCATTCAGGATTAGATACGGCAGGCAATGCAAGCTCAGGAGTTTGGTAGGGATGCTCAGCAATGACAAGCCCAGGCCATTCCTACATGGAATGAGGTAACCCAAGAAATCTTAAATTAGGGTAGGACAATGGGGTGATCTATCACTAATCCTCAGCCACATGAGCCCAGGGAATCATATCGGAGGATACAATTCCTGGATACTAATGTTGCTAGAAGCTTCAGGGATCCCTTCAAGGGAATCACGAGTGGCACCACAGAGCTCCCGCAGCTACTCATGGTAATAAAGCTGGTGTGGGACAGAATTATCTTTATTAGCAGATGGTCAGTGCAAGCCTTCCAAAAACTATGTTGCAACATGCTTCGGTGGCAGAATTAACACAACTGCTACAGGCCGTGACAGGATAGTGTCCCAAACCCCCCCAACTTACCCCCTGTTCCCACTGCTCCTTCTCCCTCAAGGCAAGCAGAAGAACAAAGGAATTAGATCCAGTTGGAGGACTCTAATCAAAAAAATTCCATTTCCCAGGCCAGGCAGTGAGCCATCCTGAAGCTCAGGTTCTGGCCATGCAATGGCTCATGAGACCACTGGTGCTAAGACTCTGTTAAATACTCCTCCCCCACTATTGTTTTACCTGTCAGCAGCCAGAAAATTTGCCTTGAATTTCTGATAGATATAGATGCACAAGTATCAGTGTTGTCACAAAAGACAGCTAAATTAGTAGGCATAAAAGGTGGCTAACCTTACATTGAAGTTATGGGAATTGATAATATAAAACACCAATGTCCACAGCACTTGTTGGAATTGGCTTACCAGGACAAACGAAACAGTGCCTTATGCAGGTTTTGATTGGTTCCACCCATGTAAACATTTTAGGTTTTGATTTGTTACAGGGAAGACAGTGGAAACTCACTGACAGTACAGTCTGGAGTTCCACTCACAACACAAATCCATTAGAATTTTCCCCTGAACCACAGGTGAATTGGGCATCTGTGAAAATATTTCCTTACTGGAGGTTTCAATTCCTCTTCCTAATTCTAAATTAACTAATGTAAAGCAGTACCCCCTTCCACCTGTGGCGATAAAAGGAACTGACAGGGTGGTGCAGGACTTAGAAAACCGAGGTATAATATCATGAATGCTCCCTGTACAATTTGCCCATTTGACCAGTAAAAAAGCTAAATGGGGACTGGAGATTGACAGTTGATTTTAAACGGCTAAATGCTAATACTGATCCCCTGATAGCTACAGTACCAAGTATTGCCGAGATAATTGTTAAAATCCAAAGCCATAACCACCAGCGGATGGCTACACTGGATGTTAAGGACATAGTTTTTTATGATTCCTCTGCGAGAAGAGGATAAAGCTCACTTTGCACTTACATGGAAAGGAGTTCAGTATTCCTTTAACAGACTTCCTCAAAGGTATACGCATTCTCCAACTATCACTTACAACACACTAGTGAAAGTATCCCAGGAACTTAGCTACCCTGAAGGCGTAGAGGTGTATCAATATATTGATGACATTCTAATAGCTGGAAGCAATGAACAGCAGGTGTCAGTGGCCACGCAAACAATACTGGATAAGTTAGAATCTTTAGGGCTAGACATTCATCCTTCAAAAAGACAGGCTTCAAGTAGAGAAGTTAAGTTCCTGGGAGTGTAGTGGACTAAGGGAATGGTGAGAATCCCTTCAGATAAAGTTGCAACAGATAGAGGAAGGTCAGACTCCCACATCTAGGAAGGATTTGCAACAACTGTTGGGAACCTTAGGGTACTGGAGGAATCGCATATCTGGGTTTTCTAGCACTGCTCAACCATTACATAATCTTTTAAGGAAAACAAGTAAATGGAAATGGACAGCTGTCCATTGAAATGCCGATTTGTAAATGCTGGAATGGAATGTCAACTGCAATGTATTAGAAACAAGATTAACAACAAAGATAATGATAACGACACTTATCTTCTTGTCTGCCAGAGTTGTTGAGTTTGACCACTCAGATATGGTCACACTCAGATGTGGTGACTCTGGGTGAGTTGGATCTCATCCCAAGTTTTCTCCAGAGCTGAATAAAATGTACCTGTCTTAATGGTTAGATTAACTATTAAGCGTAGGCTTCTTTGCTTCACCATCAACATGCCCTGGACTTACTGGTAGAGAAACTCAAGGTTTTTCAACAGTTAGGTCCCATACATCCAACAGACCCTACACAGTTGGAGTGGGGATATAGTGAACATGGATCTCACTGCAACCTATGGCAGAAGGAATCAGTGGAACTTAGCAGCCTGCAGCTTTTTATTCTCAATCTTTTAATGATACTGAGAGTCATTATACTGATTTGGAAAAGGGATTTTTGTCACCAGTGAGGGCATTGCAGCAGATAGTGTCTGCGTACAAATGAAACGGTAATAGTTAAGAGGAGATTTTAGTTGGTTAGATGCTGTTAAGGAAGGAAAAACTCCTCCTGAAGGGATAGCTCAGAAGCCCACTGTGAGGAAGTGGTATGTGTATCCCATTGGAATAGAAGACATTCTAACAGTAGAAGAAGGAAGTGTAAAAACCTCAAAGTTTCAAAAGGATGTAAACCCGGAAGCTGTGTTTAAGGCACAGACTCCTAATCCATCCCCAATCAAAGAAGCCCCTCCTCTGACGAAAGGCAGTAATTTAGATGGTATATGGTTTACTGATGCCTCATCTCAGAGAGAAGGAGGATCCCGGAAATACAGAGCTGTAGCTCTGGAGGTTAATACCAACAGGTAGCTTAAGGGGATGGTAGTGCTCAAATAGGGGAGTTAAGAGCTATGATGCTGGCTGCCCAAAATGAAGTCATTTATATTTATACTGATTCACATGCAGTATATAAGGGAGCCACAGAATGAATAAGCCACTGGGAAACAAATGACTGAGTGGTAAATAGAAATCCAGTATAGCAAGCAGGGTTATGGAAGTAACTGTTAAAAATTGGGAACAAATGATTGGTACATGTAGGTTGGGTGAAAGGACATGATTCTTCTAAAACTATCCAGGCCAGGTTTAATAACCAAGTAGATGATTTAACCCATAATCATGCTATCAGCATTTCTCCATGGATTAAGATAGAAGATGATGATGATGACTGGCAGAGGTTATTTAAATGGTTGTATATAAAACAGGGACACTCAAGCACACAAGATCTGTATCAGGAGGCATTGGCTAGAGGATGGCCGGCAACTCAGGAAAAGTGTACCCAGATAATTACGGGATGTGCCTCTTGTTGTTTGAGATTAACACAGGACCACCCTGCAAAAGCTCCACCTTTGCATATTTGTGATTGAAAAACACTGTGGCAAACTTGGCAGATAGATTACGTGGGACCGTTTAGACCCTCCAGAGGCAAGAGCTATATAGTAGTGGGCGTGGAAGTAATTTCAGGAATACCATGGCTACCTCTGTCCCAAAAGCATCGAGTAATTACACAGTGCAGACTCTCCAGGAACGGTTTGGAGTGCTTCCCCTCCTGGAAGAAATACAGAGTGACAATGGCTCACATCTCACTGTCCAAGTGGTACAGGACTGGGCAAAAGAGGAAGGAGTGCATGGGACCTTTCATACTCCATACCACCCCCAGACCAACAGAATAGCAGAACACACTAATGGTCTGGCCAAGAAATATGCCAAAATAACTGAGGTGAATTGGGACCTCCATGTATCCAAAGCAGCATTTCTGATCAATAACCAATGGACTGGTGGTGGGAATCCAAAAAATGAAAGTCTTCTTGTCCTCAATACCAACTTTAGTTCCCATAGATAACAGGAAATCAGGCCAATATCCTGATAAATGTCATTCTGGACAACCAGTCTTGGTAAAGTTGCCTAATAGTGGCAATGCCCCGATGATACTAACCAAACCCAAAACCATTTATACATGGGAGGCTCAGGATTACCTTGGGAAAACACAGATTCTGGAATTAAAATGCTTAAATAAGACATACATAACTTGGAAATAACTTCTTAAACATTCACCTTGTGTACATTTCTATACCTCTCTTTTTCAAGTTTCTTAGTGCAACAAGCTTAACCTCATCTGGAAAAGTATGGGCATGTTAAAAAGGTTGCAAAGGAAAATGGCACAAAGCTAGCCATGGAATTTAATGGAAGGAAAACTGAAACATCAGAGTATGAATCATATTAGTATGTGGCAAAAAGGCTTTTTATTTTAAAACTGAAATCCCAAGGCTGCATCAAGTTCAAATCCACCTAGACCCTTCAAGTTCAATAAACTTGTATTCTCAGAAAAAGACTTTTAATCTGTTCTCCGAGTGAAGCACAAACATCCTAGCAGATTCTTAACAGAGATTATGCGTAGCAATGATGGACTATTCAAAATACAGTGTTCCTGTCTCACCACAAACACAAAGGCTCACATAAAACCAGCACAGATTCTGGACACCCAAACTTAAGTACCTCAATGCTTCATCTTCTTCACTGTACACAGGAATGACTAAAATATTTCTGCTTTACAGGGGTATTCAGTGCTGCAAGTAGCGACGCAGTATGTACCTCCAAGACATACATTCATTAGCATTCATTATAACCTGCTTACCATCCAAAAACATAGTGTCTACCCTTGCAATGTAAAAGGAAACATCAGGTTTAAAACAAAATAGAAAACAGGTATACAGAAATCTTATCTCAGACAAGAAAACAAACAAAAAAAATTGTCAGGTGTATGTTCTTGATCAAAAAGATTTATTTCATCCATGCAACCACAGAGACTGGCAAACCCAGAAGGATATCAAGTCTCTAATGAATAATACTTGAAAGCTCATTCTGTAAAGCCTTTCAGAGCCTATGGTAGTATAGTTTCATATGAAAATGTGAATCAAAATCTGCCAACATTGTTGACCATTTCACAGGTGGTCCCACTTGGATTATTTCATCTTAAGACAAACCACAGGTCTCAAAGTTTTCAAACACAAAAACGTATATTGAAGACTTCTGAAGTTATTTTAAAGTATGGATTTAGAGCATAAATCGCCAAGGGAAGATGACATTACACTGACAAAGGAGCCCAAGGTTATGTTTCTGAATATTCATGAAAGAACTCAAGCCACCTTTATATGCCATTCCAAAATAATCATACTCTGCACATGAGTAAGAAATCATAACAGATCACATTTCCCTTCTGTAGCACTCTGAAAAATAGGTCCATTTCCTAAAGAAACGAACTTGATATTTTACTTTAAATATCAAGCACCCTATACAGACACACTACGTTATTTTCTATCCCCCACCAAAAAAAAAAATCTGTAAAACCAGCTATATTATCCCATAATTTTCAACCCTCCTGTACACAATATACCCACACTAAACGTTCCATATTGTCACTCCACAGTGGTGTGGTACAAAGATTTCATCAGAAATCATCACGGAGTGAAATTAGAGCAGATTGAAAGCCAAAGCCATGTATGATACTGGGAGCTGGAAGATGAGCATGTTTTTCTTATTTCAGTTTAAAAAAACATTGTTGAAGTAAATCACAGTGAAGATGATCTTTAAAGAATTTTATACAGATCAACATCCAGCCATCTTACATAAATCAGAAACTTACTAGTATCACTACCTACTGTTTCATTCCTGGAAAGTTTTCTCTAATGCAATGCTTTCAGTGTTTTCCAAAAAAAAAAAAAAAAAGACTCTGGAAACACACAATGCACCTGCAGCTTGTTCCTTAAATATTCTGAAAGCCCTGTTGCTCTGTGAAGTGTCACTGAAATAAGCAACAGCACTGGAAGCAAGATTTCTCATCAAAATTAGCAGCCCAAACTGACAGACCCCACACTTATGCAGTCACTGAGATAGGGCAGCTATAACTCACCCAAAGGAGGAGACAGATTTTCAGTCTGTATGTGCAGACTTGGGGACAGAACTTTGGCTCTACAGTACATAAAGCAAGAAAGAAACTCCTCTTTCACAACCACAGGAAGGCTTGTTCATCTCAGTATTAACAGTAAAGTATATTTTAAATATTCGTTCACCTAGGGCATATTAGCCAGCTTTATCATAAACTCTTTGAATGCGGTCATGAAAATCTACCACTTTGTTTTCATGATTTATTTTCCAAGATCTCATTTACCCATAGAAGCTACGCAGTGATACACAAACTCATACATTACTTAGGAAACAGGGAAAGCAAATGTCCCTTCTCAACCTGTTAGGAGCAAGAGGTGCCTTGTTCAAAATTGAGATCAGTGAAGACAATTCATTAATAGTTATTAACATACACTGCAGTTCTAAGAAACAAATTCATTTAACAGTATCTAGTAACATTCACAACATAATCGTACCTACTAAGGCAGCATAACAATTCGTATACAATTTTAGACACTGCAACAATACACATTTTAATATTGAGAGATCTACACAGCCATTTATGCCCCTGTATATATTTGCCTAATGTCTCCTTTAAGGACTTAGAAAAAGTATGGAATAAATCCTCCATGTGAAACAAACAGCTCCTTTTCAGGGCTCAACCTGGTAACCAGTAACCATCAGGAAAAGAAAACAGACATGCATCGGTAGCCAAATGTTTTCAAGGTACTGCTTCCTATGAGTCCCCAGCACTGAGAAGGCATTGCTGGACTGACAACAAAAGTGTGAGCTCTTAGCAGTATTTTACTATACCCTCTTCAGTATTACAATCCTGCTCTTGAAAACAGAGCAAAGCACATTGCTCCTTTTACGTATCTTCTACATTTCAGAAGACTTCAGGGCAATAAATACTGTATAGATTAATAGAGTATTATTCAGGTTGTGTTAGCCTTCACCATGTTACACAAAAACATGATGAGATGAACCAGGATGGCTTGCTGCATATCCAAGAGAGCAGAACTAGGTCCAGCAATGCATTCACAGAGATTATACTATTCTTGTGAGCCATTGTGTACTCAGAATATATATCATGAGCAGGGAGAAATTCAAGATTCCTTAGTAAGCAAAATCCTCTCCCTCTATAGTTGATAAATCTGCAGAGTGGCAAGCCACAGGCCAGTATAGGGAAGCAACTATTTCATACACATAAAGAACAGTTGACAGATTGTTGCTTACAAAAAAAAAATATTATTTTCCAATTATATCTTAAGGTTCTTGAAAATAAATAGTTTTTTAATACTAAAGTATATACACTTTGCCAACAGTCTCGATTATACATGTAAGAGCCGCCACGAAGAAAGCATGCAGGTTCCACGGGCAGCACAGCTACACTGGCTTTTCATGCCACCTGCCGGACAAAATCCTACTTGCACCAACCCATTTTTGGTTTAGACATTTAAAGGGCATAGAAAGATAATAAATCAGTCATGAAGGTGTCACAGCAAAACTAATCTTTGCGGAAGGAAACTTTTTTTTTTGCTTAAGTTCTAAATAAGCAATCAACCGTTCAATGATAGAATGTATAGGAGAACATTGGCTACAACAGACATTTCAACTTCAATTGTTTTGCCTTTTGCATCAAATACTGTGTTTCTTATTGCAGCGAAAAGCATAATGCAACCAAGACAGCAAGTCAAGTCAAGTTTTCCATAACTATACAACAGAATAAAGTAAATTTATTTCTGAGAGGACAGGCACATTGTGAGTACGGTGTTTCTCTCACAGATCCCTTTTCAACAAGAACCAAGAAATTACATGCATACCAAATTGTTCTTACTTTTTAAAATGATTAATGAACTACTTGTCTCAGTATTTTCCTGAGGAATGCCAAACAACATACATACAGCAGTTATGCCATTTTAAATCTGAAAGTTTGTATTTCCACAAATCTAGTTATGTTTTCAAAAAAAACAAATAAAAAGAACTCTCCAAGTTGAAGGATTTTCTAACAATCAGCTCAACAGAATAATTTAGATTCTGTATATGGAGGAGGAAGCAAATTTAAAAAAAATTATAATGATAAAACAATAACAACAGCAATTACATTCTGAATAATCCCTTCTAGATACTTATAAGTTTGGTTCTTATGTGAAAACAATAACAGGCAAGCTGTGTTCCAACATTACTAAACTTTGGAAAGTTTTACGTTCTTGTTTTATATTCAAATCACTCTGAACAATTATACATCCAGTCTCCTTTATTATGATGTTCCATTTCCAGTTTAGAAGCATGTCATCTCAACACCTGCAATAATACAATATTTTCTCAATGACATAACATGTTATAGTATCTCTCCCTTACAATAAGAAGAATTAAGCATCTTTGTTTTGGCCATTCTTTCCACTGTAAGATTCAACACTCCCCACTACACGGTCATTCTTCTTCACAAGAGCACTGTCCTTCATTACTGAACAGTGGTTAAGCATCTCAACATTCAAATAAAGAGAGAAGGTAGTTCACCTTGCCAAAGTCTTGACTCCCCATAGACCTAAGATCCATTACAAATCAGACAAACTACAGGAGTTTGGAATAAAAGGGAATGCTCTCCTACTGATCACTAGTTTTAATTTGTCCCATATTTGGTAAGAAGAGCATGTACAACAAGCATGCCAAAAGAATATTTATTCACAGTTAAAGGTTTCTGGAAAAGCAGCATTATACTAGGGAAGGATATGCTTTCACTGGCCACATAATTAAAGTAACAAAACTTTAATTCTTTTTTTGAAAAGATAACCTATGACAGAGAATTAGGAATCTGTGATCAGCCAAGTGTACATCACTATCTAGTTACTCTGTATTACAAAGCCAATCTCATTTCTGAATTTAACTGACTGCATACTGAGTATCTTCCACTACACCACATAATTGCAGAAATTCACCAATGATCAAGAGGTTAAATGCATTCATGAGAGAGTAGCAGTTAACCAATCTCCTGCTGATTATTACATCTTTTACTGAAGGGACACCAGGTTGACTAGAGCACTTATCCCAGTTTCTTAATCTCCACAACATGATGAAATAAGATTCTTAATAGATACAATGATCTTACTGTACTATTGCTTTAACAAAATATGATGGAACTGTATGTTGATGTATGAACCGCAATAGGGCATATTTTGATAAAAGAGAAAAAGAAGAACTCTTTTAGCTTTACTGAGATGAAAACAGAGTTGATGATCGAAATCATCAGTCCACTGTGACAGCATATAGAAGAGTGGAACAAACATGGTGACTGTGTCTCACCAGCGAAGTTAGGACTATTTAAATTGCTGTTATATCAGCCCAAAGGAGGGTTTGCAGGAATATTAACAGGTAACATAAGATTTAAAGAAAAAATAAAAATCAAGAGTCCACATTCCCACCTGCTTCCACAGGACAAAACTGCAATTTACAGTAAGACATCTGATTTCACATGAACATATAAGAAAGTCTAACTAAAACCTACACTTACAAACACCTGGCAGCATATGCCAAAGCCAAACTGTGGCAGTTAACCCACTTAAATTTTTTAGTTGGTAAAACTGCATCTGCTTTTAAGCCCAGACACTTAAGAGATTAAGAGATAGCAGTGCATCATCCAACACAAAAGCAAGCTCTGCAGCATGTTCTCAAACTGAAAAATGCCTGCAGAAAAATCCCTGCTAAAACACCTTTGCTTGTTTGGAACTAAGAAAAATCAAAGAGAAATTTCCATTCCCTCCAGTGAGATTTGAATAAACTACATTTCCCCTCCACACTCCAGTGCCTCTAAGTCAGCAGGGTCATTCAAATCAGTTTGATTCTCTTTGTTTTGAGAGTTACAGCCATCATCAGAACCATGGGAGTGCTTTAGCTTGAAGGATGAGAGTTACAGTTCCCATGCTGCCTGCTTCAACCATCTGCTACACTACAGTCACTTTGCAAGTACCATAGGCATAAGAACATCTTGACATACAGAGAGAAAAAAAAACCTACTTTATCAATTTGAAAATGTGCCTTATCTACTTATCCCCTTAATACAAGAATACAGCCCTTCAGCAAAAAAATTGAGCAGAAAGGTATATACCTCATCAGCTTCCAAGTGCCCACCATTTTAGGCCAAACTTCAGTAAGAAGTTTGAAGACTTTCAGTATTTTCATTTCTGTGAACTGAAACTGCCAGAGCAGAAATCAAATTTTCTACAGTGATAAATACTCTCTATAATGATAATTACTCTCAAGCAGCACCAGGAAAAAAATTCTACAATGCCCAAGAATAAGTCTGACAGTATATATTTTCACTATTAAGATTCAGATCTGTAGAGCAGTACCTTATCCGCAACAGCATTTTTTAAAATTAATCATCTCATCCTAATTATGCATAGGTACCAAATTGCTAAGACTATGGAGAACAGTCAGAGAGGTTGTAATTGCCCCATCAGAACTCCAAATAACACCCTAACCTACTGCTACTCACCTACATAACACAGGAAGCAATCACTTTGAGGTTATCAACACCTCTAACTATGCCTTCAGATCCTGTATGCAGACAGCAGCAGTGTAGACTATTTGCCTACATTTACAATGGTATTCCCCCACGCCTACTTTATATCATTTATTTCAAAGTCAGACTTGAGCGACATCAGTTTAAAATTTTATCATCCACTTCCAAGAGCGGAAACCGGACCATGCACAGCAGAACTGTGGATCACCACACATTCCTTAAGTTAAGGATAACTTCCTTGCAAATCATTATTAAATGTTTTCTCATTAAATGTTAAAAACCATAGATGAATCAGTGTTTGAATTAAGACGTTAACTGACTAGACAACAGAATCACAGTAGTCAGTTTTCTTCTGCTTTTGTGATGAGGACAAGGAAGCAGCATCATAGCTAAATTTTCCTAAATCCATCCCTGTACCAATCACTTTTCATTCTTTTCCTGCTCTCCTTGTCCTTTTTACACTCTTTAGCCCCTTCCCATTTCCACTCCTATACTTTAAGGCTTTGCAGAAGCTTTTGATCTAAGGTCAGAGGTCCATCACTATATTCCCAAGTGCTATTCCTTGTTATCACAGATGATAACATTTTATTCAGTTACCCTCTAAGCAAAGTCCAACAAAAAGCTAAGAAAAGGGTTTTCCCCAGAAAGGCATCTAAACTTCAAACACTATAAACTATTACACACCAATTTCTTCTGGTTGTATAGTTCATTGCCAAACAATCATTATTCCCTTGTTTCTCACATGGCTAATTTTACGAGTGTTTAAGTTCATGGATTCACTTTTCTAACACTTTCCACTTTTTGTCTTTTTAAGACATACTGGAAACACAATTCTAGATGGCATTTTAAGGTAACCATCACTAGCACCACACAAAGTGAACTCGTATATCCCAGCAGTCTACAAAAACAAGCCCTTATTCAGAGTCACTACTAACATGCAGTCAGAAGCTTCATTTCCAGGGGTGAAGCACTACAGTTAACCTAGCTTATTTATCTCAATTGTGCAGGTCCTACAGATCAAATGGAACTCTAAAGAAGTAAGGTATGCTCAGCTGACAACACAGGCAGAGGAAGATCATGTTAACAGCTCATAAAAACTTGTCCTAGTGAGTCTTTTTTCATTGTTCAGGGAAAGTAGAAGCATGGTGTTCCTGTGCAAAATAGGGATGTATAGCTAGCTCCCACACAGGTTTTGTACTGTTAAAAGGATACAGAAGAATATTATATCTACTGTGCTATGCACTTGGAGTATCATCTCTATTCAGTTCTAGAACACAAAAGCTTAGTGAGGCTGATGGGAGAGGACTTCACCACATAGTGGGTATGTTTCTAAGGTATTTTGGATATGCTTGCAAGACTTCTTAACCTAGGTTAGCCATCTACAGGAGATTATTATTTTACTGACTTTCTCCATTATTTTTTAACTAGTGAAACTCTGCAGCACAAGATGTGTTCTCAATTCTCTGTCAGAAGAAAGTTAACCCTGGTAATCACCATTTCTGTATTTCATCAACCAAGAGTTAACAAGAAAAGCATCAGAATTAAAAAAGCTGTCATTTTTAAGCAGACAATATAGAAAAATAATGACATATAGAAATCCATCAAGCAACTGAATTTACAAGCGTGTTTTAAATCCAAAGGTGCAGTCACTATATTAAAAATAATGATATATACAAATACAGATATATCAATATTTGTGAAACAGAGCACCCAGTCATCAACTTCTTTCATCAGTTTCTCAGCATGGCTCTGGACCAGGTCTACTCCAGGCTTTTGCTATGTACAGATATTGAGTATAAAGAAGTGCTTAAAAAAGACTTTCTACTACTAAATTAGAAATAACTACTGAATTAGAACTGCAATTTAAGAATTTGTTAGAAAGCAAATGCAGACAAAGAAACATGACTGCAAATACATGTTCATGGGTAAGGAGCTACTGAAATAAAATACACAAGGGAGAACTGTAGTCTAAAAAGCTATAAGCAATTGAAGCATGGAAAACCTGCTACCATTACTCAGCAATTTCAGCATTTCATAGGAATAAACGGTTTCAATTTTTAAAGATTCTTAGTGATTAGTCTTTGATGTTGAGCTGGTTTTAAGTCAAACAAGAAATACAACAATCAAATCTATACAACTGCTTAGCACTCAAATAACTTCCTCAGTTCAGATTCAGTATTTCTGAAACCTAGCTAACTATTTGGGGAAATTTTAAGAGACAGATCCAAGATTAGCTACACAGGCAATTTATAACATATCCTCTTCATGTTTCTAACATGTGGCATCCTTATACATGCTTATTAATTTGCAGAGTATTCAACAGCTGCTCACAGACAAAATTAACAATGTTAGGTATTAAAACCTGTATTCCTGGATAGAAAGAGCCAAAATTTAAAGCAATCCAAGTTCCAGCTGCAGGTTCCTCTTGCTCTCAAATAATTTTACTTTAAAATCAGCTACACTTGATACTCCTTAGATAAAACTGAATACAGACAATTAGTGATTTGAAAAATACTCTACAATTCTAAAATTAAACACTTAAACAAAGGTCTTTTTTTAAATTATATGGTTTGACCAAGCAGAACTGATACTGTCATTCACTTATCTAACCAATTAATGTTTGTAAAAAATTTATTTTATTTGTTTGCAAGCTATAATTTTGCATCTTCTCAGGAAACAAATGGTTGTCTTGCATCTGGGGCATAGAACACCCAAAAGGGTGCTGGTGTGCTGTTTGAATACATGCAATTACTAGTAGTTACATTCTAATTAGCATAATTAGTTTTCAAACAGTTCTCATAATAACTGTCAACATTATGTCAGTTTAGCTGAAGTTAACAGACTCTTTAACAAAGACACTAATTTTCAGTATTATGGTACTTGAAACAACGAAGGAAGCAATGCCTTCTCTGAAGAAGTAAAACTGCTTTTCTTAGATACTGAACATTTCTTCTGTTTTCTTTCAGAAACTCATTTAATAAAACACCATTTTATATAATTACAACCCTCGAGGTCCCCTAAGACTACTCTTACAAATAAACATGGATAAAGTGGCAACAAAAAGCAAGCACACCAACGTACATATGCTTGCAAATTCAGTCTTCTGCTGGTTTTGGGAAGGCAAATATACTTTGGCAGGAGTAGTGAGGTGGTAATGCTGAGAAGATCAAAAGGTAAATCTTGAAAAAAAATGAAGAGGTAAACAGCAGCAAAAACTTCTAGTCGTACCTAGACAAAACACCTCACCACTGCTTACTAGGAAAAGGACATAAGCCATTCATAAATGCCCTCTTTCTAGTTTTGATAAGTTACTAAATACTATTAGCAAGTAGTCAAAGATGTTCCATTATTAAACCAACCCAGAATTTAGACATTTCGCTATCTTTCAAGTTTCCAAGAAGAAACAACAAGCCTTTCAGAGTTTGCTTCCTTTGAGAGTTTGCTTTAATTCATACCATGAGTATTCATCTTACACAGCATAACAAACAGTCAAACTATGCTCAGTATTTGCCATAATGCTGAAGTTACACAACCAGACCTGACTGTGAATTTAAAAGCCAAGTATATTACAATGCATGTGTTTCACTGAAGGATGAAATCTGGGAAAGGACAGAAGCAGTACTGCCAAACTCTGGACGCTGAATGAGGCAGCAACTCTTAACTCCTGAACCAATTCAGCGGAAAAGAAGCACTTTCAGGTGCCAATTCATTTTACCTCAAATTAGATGCCTGAAATCAGAAAATATGATTGTCAGCCTATAGGACAAGAAGAGTCAGGTAAGGTAGCTCTATCAGAGTTTCCCTACGCTCCCACAAAACTTAGCACTCAGCCACACACTCTGAATTGCCTTCCATGAGCATGTATCATTTTCCACTGACTAGAGATGAAGAGATTGACCAGACCAATGCTTGACCTGTAAGAACATCCTAAAGCAGAACTGCTCCACATCTTAGCTTCACCTTTATATTTACTGCTGGAAGACGTTCTGTATCATTTTCTTAATGTTTCTAAGTCAGTGTTAATACTTGCTAGAAACTCCCATTGTCTGTGTGACCACCACAGAATCCATCTGAAATGGACACCTCAACACAGTCAGTCCTGCTGGCAGTAGAAGAGTAACAAGACTATCACTCAGCTACCTCTAAATTAAAAGCCCCCAGCAAACCAAATACACTGCCCATTCACCTGAATGCCAGCCTTCCCCAAAAACATTTTTAACCCACCTATATGGTTCTAGAGAGAAATAGTATTTTTAATTTATTATCCACCTGTCTATATTACAGGAGTGAATCCATGTATAGCTATTGAACACCATTTAATGCAACAACTGCAGAATATTTTTAATTAATATTCCATAACTCAATCTATAACTGCCTACAGAAAAGATTGACATTTGTGACACAGTAGATAATCCAGGGAAGTTTTTACAAGTTATTGACAGAAAAAAGGAAAAGTCTTTACCCTGTTTGCAATTCCACTAATAAACAGTGCTTATCTTTGAGCTGCTCACTTGTCATTCTTGCCTACACTGGCATGTAATCACTGCTCACAGTCAGATCCACTTCATCTGGGTATCTGCCTCAGCAAGAATGATTGGTTCTAGTAAAGGAGCTAATAACAGGCTGTTTGTAATGTGAGCAACACATTACATTCAAAATCACTTCAACTCAGACTAAACAGCTACATGGAAATTATTTGTATGAATCTCTTCTACATAAGATCCAACTCTTTCCTGAATATAATTTAAAAGCTCCTATTTCTAGACCATAAAAATAGGTCTTCCAAACTCAGCTCCGTCAAAGCACAGAATCAAAACAAAAAAAAAAAAAAAACCCACAACACAAGAAACCACACTGTGGGTAGAGTAGGGTGCAATCCCTAACTTACGGACTCTTTTAAGTAAAGGCCAGGGTCTTTCAGTAGTCTGACAGCAAAGTATTTGTCAGAGGAGGCTTGAGAAGACCTCTGCATGTGTCACAATGTAACATTAACCTTCTTAGGAGGAAAGTCTGATCAACAATTACAGATGAGAAACACATACTTCCGAGGAACCTGAATCTCTACCCCATGCACAATCTGCTCAGAGATGCATTGAAGGCCCTCACAGAAGCAGGAAAGAAGCTGCAGTCTGGAGCAGATAAAAGATGTAGAGAGACAGAAAGGAAGAGGTCTGTAGCAGACAAATATGCCAGAAAACTCAATAGGTGATGAGATAAAGGCCCTT
The DNA here is from genome assembly GCA_013389865.1 of Piaya cayana. Lineage (NCBI taxonomy): Eukaryota > Metazoa > Chordata > Aves > Cuculiformes > Coccyzidae > Piaya > Piaya cayana. The sequence continues at coordinate 73,041 of WAAB01009047.1, read as the reverse complement.
AGGGAAGCATGGTTCACTGACTTTTTCATTAGTCTGTTGTTTTATGAATATCTAAAATTATTCTGGTTCAAGTCTTGCTGAATTTTCCTCTCCCTATAGTTTAAGCAATACAGTAAAATAAAAGCACATTAACAGTAGCACCACACTATAGTACAAACAGAAACACAGAACCAAACAGCAACACAGCACTTTAAATTAGATCATTCGAAGAAATTACATGAACTCCCAACAACAGAAAAGAAGGAAAAAATCTACAGTCTCAATGCAGTTTAAACTTATCTCAGACCATTCACCTATTTTCTTTTTCACTTCAACTATACATAATCCACATACTTCCTTCACAGCTATTTTTCTCATAACAAACTAGAAAACAAGAATACTAATGCTTAATTCCCTGGAAGATATTAGGGATCAAAGCACAGAACTTCCAAAAGAATCAACAGGGTCCAATAAAGTACATCTGCCACAAACAACTAACACCAGCTCTGAGCAGAAACCACAATTCCATTTACAAGTGTGGATTTGTTGCACCTGAAGTAAAATACTACTGCAGATAGATTCATGAAGAAGCTAGCCAACTACATACCAATATTATATGACACACTGGCATAGTGGTATCTGTCCAGCATACCCATCTTCAACTTGAAGATTTTGTTTTTTAAAAAAAAGCAAGTTTCCCCTAGAAAGTTGACATTGATCAGCCAAGTTTTAATAACCCACTAACCCTTTCTTCTTTTTTCATACAACATGAAACAGACTCATTAAAATAACTGCAGAAAAGTGTAGGCTAATACACGGGTCCTGCATTCAATTTCAACATTTAAGATATATTAATATACAGAAGCAAAAAGCAGCATGATGGATGCCTGAAAACAAAAAGCTGAAAGTTCAAGTGTATGAAGCATCTCTTCCCCTTTCTATTTCTTTATAATTTTATCCAAAAGATATAATTAATCTCATGCTTCACACTCCCATGTTCTCTCCAAGACAGAGTCCTGCAGAAATTGGAAACAAAGACACTAATAAAACAGAATGCTCAGCAGAAAAGACAGTTACTTTCTATTGCTGTCTTAAAAGGCTTGTTTGGGGTTTTGTTTTTAAAGACAGAAATCATTTAAATGCAAACTACATTCATGCATTCAGTCTTTATGCAAAATCCAGCAACCCAATACAGCGTTACTGCTACCATAAATGTTATTCAGCTGCACTCAACATAGTAATTTTGTACACAGAATGCATTAGGTACTTTAAAAATGCAGCTTAAGGAGGGAAGGCTGATATGGAAATAAATTGTGTTTGATCCCCACTTCCACCAACAGGTACAGGAATACAATAGGTTTTTTGTACACTCCCAGCTTTGAAAAAAAGTCACTCACCAGATTAGCAGTAAGCAAAGGTGCCGACTGTCCAAGCGCCTGGTGGCGTATGCGAACAAGGTTAGAGGTTTCTGCAGGCTGCCACAGCTGCTGTCCAGTTGCACTGGGGAGCAGATATTTGCCTGTCAAGTTAAAAAAAAAATGTTGCAGATGAGACAGTGCAATAGACAGAGTTTACTAGTATATTATGGTCTTACCATTCTGGAAGTACAACCTTGACCAGAGAGGATTCCATCAGAATGCAATTACTACTGTTCACACGCTAGCCCTTCACATCGCCCTTCCCCAAGCTACGCTTCCTAGGCAAATTCATTTATTCAGTATTTTCACACCTGTACCTTGCTCCTACCTAGAAACATAATTAATGCAACAAGACATGCAAATGTAAAGAATGGTGGGTCTGAACCAAAGAAACCTAAATTCTGAAGGTGAGTTAAAAAAAAAACAAACAATAAATAAATAAATAAATGCAAGCTGCTACCTACACCTGGAAGTAATAAGGTTCCAATTCCAGTACACAAAGTGAGGTTTACTGGAATCAGGCACTTACTATGCAGATAACAAGTACTATATCAGCAGAGACTACTCTGCTGTTATACCACAATTCCTCATAATATGACCAAAATGTATAATTCACTTCCCCAGAAAGCATCCTTAATCAGACTCCCAACTAACAAGAAATAATTACGTTGTAGGCCAGCCATTCCCCAAGAGCGCTTGTACTGGGCTCAAGGAACGGTTGCTTCACCCCTCCTTGGTGGGTGCTGTGCTCACCTGGCAAGCTCAGACCCAGTGCAACCCAAAGGTTAGACCCCTGATCAAAACACTGCCACTTGCAACGGATCATCTCCCCACAGGTACTAACAAGGCAGAAAGTATCTCTGGTTCAGGAAGCCCTTGAGCTGCAAACCAGCAGCAGAGAAAATACTCAGAGAATTATATTAAGAGGACAAACATGATGATACTGTCCCTTTTTACTTATTTTCAGTCATTGTGAATAAGCAGGACAAGAAGCTATACACTGATCATACCAAATATATTCACTTTAATTTCCTAGTTACCTCTGAAAACTACACAAAAGCAAGACAATCACATTACCAAAGCAACTGACTTCTCTTAGAAGCTGATATAAAACGAATATTCAAAAGTGGGGCAGGGGCAGAGTGTTCGCTCAAACCTAGGTTCAAAAACACAATGCAAGATTTTGAACTGCTCAAATGAAAATCATCTTCCAAACCACACTGGTTTTCTGAAATTACTAACTCCCACCTCATTAATCTTGCGACCTCAAAGAACTATGGAGCAGGTATGTGTGTGACCACTGACACTGGATTTGTACCCTGGTAGATGGGCCAGGAAATCAGAGACCACAGCTTCATAACCTTATTTTTAACAGTAGATCCACAGAGAGCTGCTGAGGTCCCTGGAAACTGACTTGTCTTAGGAGTTAGAGAGCTCCCAAGCAGCAGCACAATACAGTCCTTTTTAATGCTTCCCAATAAGTCTTCAAAATGGGCTATTGTTCTTTGCTATAGTAGGTAAAGCAGAACCCATATGACATTTTTCAGCCAATTTGCTAACAGCTTGCCTGAGACTAGAAGAAGAATGTACAAAAATGCAACATTTTCTTGCCCAATTATCCAGGATAACATTTTTGAGAACTGGAAAAACTGAATTAATTTCCCATCTGGTCTCTCTGCCTGTTTCCATCAAATGCTGGTTAACTTTTTTACATAGGATTACACTTAGACATTGATTACAATGTCCACATCTTTGATATGCCATAGACATCAATCCTGAAACATGCCAATGACATAAGCACTCAGTTATGGCCTGTATCTATCACCTGAAAAGGTTAATTCCCTCTCAGCCAGGCAAGAAAAACTGAACTAAAAAGTGACTGGAAAAAAACTAAGTTATACATACCTTGCATTTAAGCAGGTAATGTTTCATGCCTTTATTGCTTTCAACATCAGACAGGTCTATAGATTTTCTTTATTTGCTTTCTGACTCTGTTTCTCAGAGTCAATGGTGAGATGAGGTTCTCTGAGTGAAATGAGACATTTCCTAGTGCTGGGTCCCCGTTACAAAAATCTACAGTCTGCATTCTAGCCTGAGAAACAATGTAATGAAACTCTGCAAAAAGGATTCTAAAACTCCAGCTAAATCAAGACAATTCTAAACAAGACATCATATCACTGATTATGACACCAGTAAAATGCTTTGACAATACCTGTTTTGCTAAGTACACATATGTCACACAAATTGCACTTAGAAACTTGTTTTAACCCACTCTAGAGGCCTCCAGGAAAAATATTAAATAACTTGCAATTTGATCACTGTAGCATATTCTTAGTGCATTTTATCATCACAGGAATCAATACTTGAAAACTGACCGAGTTTTCCTCTGATATTTAAAATAAATGAGAATGCAAGCAAGAAAGAGATCTATTTATTAAAGTTTGTTCTACCACTGGGGAAGAGTAACACTCTGTAGTTAACCAATGCACCTTCTAGTAAGAGTTTGAAACTAGTCTCAAAATCCATTGTCAGGTACTAGGCCTTTCCCAAACTACACTTAATTTTCTTCCAGATGTATCCCACTAAACTTCACACACACACATAAAAGTGGAAGACAATGATTTGCATTTTGCCCACAAATTAATCTAGCTTTGTTTAGGTTTGGATCCCAAGCCAGAAAGATTTCAAAAACAAGTCATGAAGTCTAGTAGTAAAATGACACATGAGAAATAAGTGCTATTATTAATGCTTGTACTTAGTTTTCGTTTTACACGATAGCCAGATCCAAAACATGGAGTGTCAATACGATTCCTATGCACATCAGCCACTCAGAGTAGGGTATTCTGTACTTTACCATGTGCAGGGTTATGTCAACACAGAACATCCCTAACAGACACTTCTATTCTTTGACCTTTACAGGCTTCTGTATTTTACCAGTTTTTTATCTTGTTCAAATAACAGAAAGAAATTTTAAGCTATTTTGGTACAGAGGCTAGACAAGAGGTAATCCTACTCCTCACAACAAGAAAATCTTGTACTAAGCCTCTCCCTCAACTGCAAGATTTTGCCTGACTGACAAGAAAGAGTAGATAAACTCAGCATCAAAATCAATGCCTGCATGGTAAGAATTCACTTAATATTCCATTATTTTTCTTGCATGATTAAACTCTAGATATATTTAAAATAATATTGTAGGGCCTGTGGAGTAGCTAATTAGGCAGCTGGCATGATCAAAATTGCCAGTGAAAACATAACCATGTGTGATGTGGGAATGATCTTTCCTGCCATTCTTACCCCACACAGGAGCCCCAAGGGCACAGTATTTCACAACATACAAAATTTAGTCAAGCATAGCAGACTGTCTAGAAGTCCAGTACTTTTCATTGTACGTGCATATATGCTTTAAAACACAGAAAATGCATGTAAATAAGTATGCCTCGTACACAAGCAAAATTAGCTATGGCTCATGAAAAAATATGGTAGCAGATAAATCTCTTAACTGGGAATAACACTAACCTTTATGCAGAGAGATAATACCAGGAGACTGCAGGTACCTACAGGAATGCCAAGTGCAACAAAATATCCGCAAGATAACAGCTGTATTTGTACTTCCTTAAGTAAGAAAAGTTGGAACATATTTTAGAAGAACTTAATGAGGCTTTTTCATTTCCAGAAGCAAATGGAACATCAAGATTTCTTATTAAAAAAACAAATTCCTTCCAAACTCAGTCCACTTCCTTTGAGGGATTAGGGTGACACAGCATTAAGCCACCACACAAAACAACAGATCTGTTGTTGGAAATGATGTGGAGGCTGTAAATTTTAGCATCTATTCTCACATCAAGGGGTGGTGGGAATTAAAGCTTAAAATTCCCATTAGCAGTAATAGGGAAGCCAAAGTATAGTGTCTGTATTTAAAGCTATCACTCGGAAACTTTTCAGTACTTTGTCTTATTTTACTGTGGCTGCATCAGAAAACTTTACTTAAATTTCAGATTACTACTAGCCTTAATTATAGTCCACAACTTAAGATGATCACCACATTTTGCACATTACTCAGCTGCACATGGTTGAAGTTAACGGATAATGTCAATTTTCCAGTTTGATGGAAGAGGTGAAATTGCTCTTTCAATCTGTCCACTAAACATAACATTACCCAGTTAAGCCTGTAAATACAACTGAGTCAATTATGATTTCTTTTGTTACTACACAAGAAGCCCTAACAAAAAAATCCTATTACATTTATCACAGATTTTTCAGTTTTTGATGCACTACAAAGTCTCCTTAAAATGCTGTATCTTGCTTTCACTTTCTAAAATCAGATGAAGGGCAGTTATCTAGTCAGTCACGAAATAAATGTGGTCCACAGGCAAAACTTCAGGGTGAGGTTATGATCTTTAAAAAAGTAACAGATCCATCTTAAAATTTCATCAATATTGGCAAAACTGGAAGTGGAAAAGGAAACAACTAGTTTTGGACCAGAAACAAGTAGGATGCAGGTTTAGATCTGTACCCACAGTGCACTAAAACCCAAAATATATAAATACACATATATTTAAAAAAATTAGTAAATCAAGCCTCCATTAATTACAAAAGGATTCTGAATCAAAACTGCTTTATAAGCAAGTTTACAAGAATAAGCCATCTCATATAGTTCACTTCCCCAACAGAAATCATAGAATTATACAATAGTTTGGGTTGGACGGGACCTTAAAGAACACGCAGTTCCAACCCCCTGCCATGTGCAGGGACACCTCCCTCCAGACCAGGCTGCGCAAGGCCCCATCCAACCTGGCCTTGAACAACTCCAGGAAGGAGCAGCCACAGCTTCCCTGGGCAACCTGTGACAGGGCCTCACCTCTCATCATGATGAAATTCTTCCACACAACTAAGTATTTCCATGCTTGGAACAAATTTCTCTCACTGAAATACACTTAAAAGTTACCACAAAAATTTGGTCATATGGAAATTACATGAAGAGCCTCTTAACAGATTCTCACTGCAGTTACATTTATGTTTTGACAATTTGCAATTTATTACTGAAGTACTGTGGCATCAGTAAGTTATTTGAAAGGATTTGGGATCACCAGCCAACTTCTCTAATTTTATGTAGTTTGGGGGGCAAGGGGCAGCGAGGGTGGTGTTTGGTTTGAGCGGCTGTGTTATTTGCTTTTGGTTTTGGTTTACTTGGGTTTTTTAAAGCTGTCTATAGCAAAAGCGTGTACCACAACAGTAACAGTAGCGTTAGCCAGCTAGTGACACTGATAATTACACAATTTAAAAACCCCACCAACCTGAAGTTATAATTTCCAACTCTACTTCTCCACCTCCCAACTCTATTGAAATATAACTCAGCAAAACACCTCAGTATCTTACTTATTAGTGATCTCAGAGATAGGTGCATTCTGCTGATTCCTTTTCTTTATCTTACTAAAGCAAACCCTTTGTGCTGTATTTCTGATTTATAGCTCCAAAACTGAGATCACCCGTCCATCCCCCCTAACACACACAGTTTACGCCTGTTCTAGAAAAATCTGAAGGTCCAGATCTGAAACTATGATAATACAAGAAAATCAGAAATTTAAGGTTCAGACTGAACACATGATACTACCAAAAGCAAATTAAACCGAACTACCTCTAAGTGATGATGAGACAGTTGGATTGCTCCTTCTGATATACAGTTAATTTTATTAAAACCAGAATCCTGCACACCAAGAGCCCAGAGACAGCTGTTATCTGCAATTCTAAATACAAACAGACTTGCAGTCAAGCTTAGAAGAGCTTCAGAAAGCTCACCATTGCTCTGTTCAATCACTATCTGAGCAGCTACTTCAGCCAGCTGCCAATATTATTGGTTCTAAACTCTCCACCACCATAACATCTGGTTTTGTGCTACCTGCTTCACAGAAATTATGATAAGGTACAAAACAAATATCTTCAGTTGCACTAAAAAGAAAATGCCCACCACCTCTACAGCAAACAATAACCATGAATGTTGTGTCAACAAACTACTTTCTCTTCAGTCTCTACCATGACCCCTATTTTTCTTTCACTGATATATTGCTATGCCACATAATCAGAGAAATTATATGTAACTATATGCTTAGTCATTTTTCAAAAGGTGAGGTTTCTAAATAGAAAATCCTGGCCCTGTTTTCAATGGAAAACATCTATAAACTTTTCCTTTCAAACATTCAACCTTCATTCTAAGGATAAAACATTGAAAGTGTTTTATCTTCTCAAATATTTCTTAAGCTGTACATTCAACTTATGTTAAAGCAATCATTGTGGAAGGAGAAGGTAAGATTTCCCTCCGCATGTGGTTATACTACTGGCTTCACAACATCTACTCAAGTGAGATACATGAAAAAAGGGATGACTTAACCCTCTAGAAGTACAGATAATATAGTCTTGATGTGCAATTATAATCTATTTATAAGCACTCTGCTTAGACAGTTTTGCACTAACAAACTCAGGTTCTAGGAACTACAGGACCACAGCCTCACAAAGCTTAAATCTAGGTTATCAGCTGATTAAACCCAAGCACTTAGAACTGAGTCCAGACAAGTTCTTTCAGTTGGGCTTCTGTAGTTAACTGCTAAGCATACTTGAGCCAACAAATTCAACAGCTCTTGGGGGTATCTCTTAAGGAGCTACAACTCAAACTTCGGAAGTTTAGTATGCTTATTCATTTTCTCCACACTTTATTTTTCCACTATAACAAATCATTCCTAACAAGTTTCATGCTGCTTTTATAAGCATCCCAAAGAGGGTTAAACGCTACTTCTCCACCCTTCAAAACAGGCATCTTGCAAATATATCTGCAAATTAGGCACTCTACTTTTACAGTTTGGTCTCAACAACAACCAACCTTTCATGTTCTAATGCTACAAGCAAAACTAAGCAGCAATTGAGGAGTTAAAGGCAAAGTAACGAGACAGGAATACTGTATCTTCTGTTCTCATCACAGACTGTTACCTGATGCAGACTCCAGACATGTCAATGAATATGGAAATTATCTTGCTAGGCACACAGGGAAGTAAAAACTCAAGTATGCAGCTTGATGGAAGCCTTAAATGATGAAGGTAACTGACAATGATAAATAAAACCTAATGTCTTCTATGCCAGCAGTGCACCACGAACCATTTAAAAATTCATATTTCATAGCAGAATATATTTAGTTCACCCACAGAAGACAGCTTTACACCACATGCTTTAAAATAGAATAGCTTGCTTCTATCTTCTTCTGGTTCTGGAAGAAGTTTAACACGTGTTACAACGCTTTAAAGAAGCCTTTGAGGAAGGCAGTGAAAAGACTCCAGTACATGTTCTGGGTAGGCATGGCTACCAAATGTTGTGCCAGTCCTCATGCACACCTGTCTCTTGACCATTTTATACCCAGAAGCAGGTGTCAACAGCAGTACTGAGCTGCTACACACCCTCCACAACTGTTGAGGAGAGCCCTCAGGCAGCAATGGCTGAAGAGAGTTTTTAAACTGAGTACATCCAGTTCTGTCAGATACCACAAAGATAAAAGCAAATTTGAAACATACTCTGGCCTTGATGAGTGAGGGGAAGAAAATGCAGGAAGTAAAATTTCCTACAAAAAGGCAGATCTGATAGAGCTCCAGAGCTGGCAGCCATCTTGCCTCTGCGCCCCACCAAGCTGTGTCCCTTGGAGACAGCAGTGAAGTCACAAGTTCTGTGAAGCAGCACATGCCTTAAACGGTTCTATAGCTGGAAGATGGAAAAAGATATTGTACAGAGGAAATAGGAAACACTTCCCTTTATCTTCTCCAACTGGCCTTCATTAATAAAAACAATCTTTTGAAAATGTGGCTACTAAAATGATCACAGCATAGTTGTGATAAGTAGCTGTACAGAATGGGAAAGTACCATTTTCAGAAAGGATTCAAGGTACAAGTCATGTGATTTTATACTCATCCTTCCCCATCCACCAAGTTTAATAAGCTAAATTGCATTTCCAGTAGTATTAATGCAAAAAAAACCCCATTATACAGTGCAATGTTTGTGAAAACTCTGTATTTCTATCCCTACCAACTGCTCCCATGTATGAACAAGGAAAACTTCCCCTTCCAAGTCCTGCCAACACACACTAACCCATGGATAAGAGAACAGCTTGTTCTTCACGGCTCATAAAACTGTTGATCTTTCTTATAATTAGTGTTAGCAGAGTGATGAATCTCTGATGTAAACACCAAGCTAAGAATCCCAAAATCTATTTAAAATCAACCACTCATTAGTTATGTGGCAGCAGTAATAATTAGTGAGCATATCTGGATGAATTACCTGATCAAAGCAAAAGTAACATGGAAGGAAAAAAACAGATACATTCCAAGATTTCTTAGGCATTAGCTCTTCTCTAGAACATGAGGTAACTTAGAGTGTTTTAGGAGCTTTGGATTAAATGCTACAAAACGAAATCTGCATGCATTATGTCACCAGTATTTGTATAAGATCAATTTAAGGTTAGTGAGATAACAGCCCTTCCACAATTAGAGGCAATTAGCCAAGCAGGAAGTCTGTTTCCAGGCTGTTACTGATGAGGTAACAGGAGGCAAGATAAGTTCAAACTATAGTTAAAAGTGTGTTTTTTTTTTCTTTACATCTAACTGCAGAGCTGATCTGTTCAGCGTAGAGACAAGTGATCTAAATGCAGAGCTCTGCAATGGGCAAAATCTCCCCAGCACCATGCTCTCTTACCTTTCAGTCACAGAAAGGGAGATCACAATCTCCAAATGTTGCACCACAGTAGCTGAGGAGACTGAACAGAACCACACCACATACAGAGGTGCAAACTGAGGAGCAGCAACAGGACATGAAAGCAAGGCCAATTCAATTTGCTTGTGTAAATGATCTGCCAGGTTAACCCCCTCCATGGTAAAAGCTCATTTAATTTCTCAGCATTTCATACTGATTTCTGCCGTGAATTCTATTTAAGCATTTCTGAACAGAGAAAACTAAAGTCTGTAGACAATTTAAGCCAAAAACCTCTGACTGCAGACAGTCCTTTGAAGTTAGTGGAGATCAAAAAAACAGCCACCACAGAAAAGCAGCTTTTTAATTAAATAGCTTTTCTCCTTATTAGAAACAAGTTTTAAATCCCGAGTCCATGCACTGTTGGGAATCCTTAGGAAGACAACCTAAGGCTAGGGTAGAGGCATTTAAACACAGACCTACACGCAGCAGTCTCCTGTCACAAGGACAGAACTGACCTCAGCTAACAGTGCTGTGCTCTCAGTCTGACCAGCACTTCTCTGATGCCTTTGTACCCAGAGGGTACTAGCATTCTTCTGAAGCAATGATCTTTTCTCTCTGTATTAGACCTATGGCTATTAAATGAGTAGCTACAGCTCAGCTTTGCAATACGGGTTATTCTGCAGTTGAACAAACTGTGCAAGGATTGTGGTTTACACCATCTGTACCACAACTAGAACTTCTAAAGCTCTGATTTACTTCCCAGGTAAAGGCTGTCGCAAACATTGTTACAAGAATGTGTGCAGGTAGTGAAGGGGAAAGCCAGAATAGGAGAAGAGTTCCGATGCAGGAGCAGCAGAAGAGGAGAAAGGCCAATTCTGATTGTGTGTTTGCTACTCAAAATATCTTAACACTTTGGAAATTAGATATTTTAAATTAAAAGAGGAACAGGTCATACAGTATTTTCAATCATTTCTACTCTGAAGTTTCTCTCATGAATGCTTATGCTAACAAGTCCCATGATTAAATATTACTTTTCATCCATTCTTTCTACTAAGAAGTATTGCTCGCGCTTCATAACAAGAACTATTTAAGATTTGCCAAACTACTAGCAAGCCACATCCAATAAAGTCTTTTCATTCCAAATTCAGTTTTTCTCCAAAAGTTTTCTTCCTCCTCCTCCCTGGGGGATGAAGATGAAGGAAAGCAATACTGTTGCAACAATTAGACTGAAGTGGCTTTTCCAAAATATAAAAGCATGGTGTGTCCGGTAAGCAGTATTCATTTCTTTTATTGGCCAAACTTTACTGGTACCCTAGCGATTTTCAACAGGAAGCAATAGTAGATCTATTCTCAAAAAGACTGATTTAATTTTCTTCAACGTCAAAGAGCATTCTTAGCTTGTCACTGAAAATGCATGGTTGGTAAATGCTTAAAACTGGGCAGTTCAGGAATTAAAATTTAGGCTGCAGTTTCCCTGAATCTGTGCAAAATATAAGTTCAGTTTCTATCCTACCTCCCCAAGTCGCCAAACCTCCTCTTCTTTGTGTTGATTCCTAACGCAGCGAGGGCCAGAGAGCTTCACGAACAAATCAATGCGATTTCGAATGAAGTCCTTCTTTATTGAGGGTTAACCCGTTTATATAGGTGAAGCAGGCTTAAACCTCAGGTAAACTCCCATTGGTCACTGCCCTAGCAACCAGCCTCTCCTGGCAACCGCCCATCCCAAAATCTCCCTGCCCCCAGCAGGCCTGAAAAGCTCTTGCCCCCCTGCAAACCACTCCATTAACATAACACAACAGAGCCATCCAAACTCCCAGCTCCACCCTACAAGGACGCTTAGAGGAACAATCCAAACAGATTCCCATTGGAAAGACTTTATAGAACACACTTAATTTTTCTCAGACTCCTCTAAGCGTTTTGTTGTTAACTTCAGCCAATGCATAGCAGGAGACTGACAGTAGCTGTAATCCTTCAGGTTTTGTAACTGTCTTTCAATATATTGCAACAATATAAATTTTATTTCTTCTCATATGCAATGCATAGAATTATTCCCTCTTGTAAAGCCCAATAAAATCATTTATTTGGGATCTATTCCCAGAGATAAAAACCCTATCTATTTACCTTTACGAGTATTCTGCCCTGCAGGATTTGAACTAACAAATTAAATTTTTATTTCTCTGTTTATCATTAATACTGCTTATGCTCTACAGCTCAATAATACTGTGTTCTTAACAGCAAAGGGAAAGTCAAAGTAACACACACACCGCAATTCACTTATTTCCCAGCATCTGGAGTAAGCAGCAAGCTTCAACATAGGAAGATGGCAAATTTGCAAGCTAGGAGTCTTTTACTTACTGCACTTAATGTATTTCTAGGAGTTTAGCAAAGGTAACATTTTTGAACAGAAGTAGAGACTGTACCTTAAACTATTTCAAAAATATCTTTCTGAACTATTTTCCAAGGAACTGATAACCATTAAGCTAGCACTTAAGTTAAAAAATATCAAAAGCCACAAAGCAGAAGAACAAAGGGAGACAGTAATGACTGTAAAGTGATATTAAAGATCAAGTACTTTTGTAAGTGACAGTTCTTCAAATATCCCACTCACTGAACACGAGTACCTCTTCGGAAACATTAAGATTCAGTCAGAGATTAGGGAGGGGATGCATAGGCATCAAAGTAAACCCAAACCAAAAGACACATCAGCTTACCCATTTTAACTGAAGGTTTTTGGTTTTTTTTTTAATAATGATATTGTGATTCTTGTAGTGTCAAACCAGAACACTCACAAACCAGTGAGCTACTCTTAAGTATTAAAGAAACTAAAAAAAACTCTAAACTTAAGTATGTAAAAAAGGTAGGTAAGTAAATCTAAGGTAATACTGAAATTATTAACTTCAGACTACTGATCATTTGAAACAATTCTGGGAATTAGTTCTCTATCTGCAGTGTTTCTTCTAAAATATTTTTTTGTTGAAAAGTCTAGAACGAATATTAAGAACCTTCAGTCATCAGAGTGACTTAGATTAAATTAATCACTATCATGAAAACTGTTAAGATATTTAAACTATTTTAAGATACCCAAGCCTTAGGGTATTCAGGTTCATTTAAAGTGCATTAGTAATAAAGCAGTTAGACATCACTGCACACTATATTCCCAAATCCTTACATGAAACCCAGCACAACATTCTGCAAGCAGACCAAAAGTACATCAATTTTGCTTTATAAAGGACCCAAAATAATAATTCAGCATAGAGATAAAGACCAGGGACAACAGCAGCAGAGCACATTTATTTTGTTTGCTGTAAATTAGGTTGCCTTCTCCCTCTTTATCTTGAGGGCTTATATGGGAAAGTTCCATTTCTGAATACCACCATTCTACTTGAAAGTTAAACAAAAACAAAATGAAAACTCCACAACAATTCTTGCTGATACAGTAAGTAGTGTGCTGGCATGATTTCATTTCAGTAAAATATGAGTTTGGCCTACACTTCCACATTTTTAGAGCAGTAACACTCCAGAGAAGCCAGTGAGTTTGTTGACATGGTTAGCAAAAGTGATGCTTCTGACTGCTGCAAGTCACTTATCTTTCACAAAAGCCCATACAGATCAGAAATACTCTCATATTGTTTCTGAAATCTGTTATGCACCTAGAAAAATCCTCATAATGCAACTCCTGCTAAAAATGAAGTTGCAAGGTAAATGGTTAATTCTACTCTAGTGACAGCAGCAATAATCATGGGCTGATGTGACAAGAAGTTCCTGTAGTAATCTCTATTTTTCCTTCATATAAGGTTTGAGGTAACTTAATTTTTTAAGTTACTTAGGTAATATATATTATTTGTCGCTCACTGAAGCATTGCAGGTAATTCTAAGCTACTGGTTACAGAAAAAGAAAAGTGCTGCAATAGCTTTTGGACCTTCTTCTAGCATAAGAACAAGGACAGGGGTGGGAAGGAAGCAAGAAAAGCAAATACTTTTAAAAGCACTTCCCACACACTTAGAGCAAAATAATCTGCTCTATCCACTGTGGCACCATTTTTCATCCCCATGAAAAAAATTTCTGAACAATGTACAGAATTCAGAGACTGGACAGTCACATCTCATATAAATTGCTTCTGCTAACCTGAATCCACCTGTTTGAATTTGATATCCATCAAGATCAGTTGAAAAGATAAAACAAGATGTTGAGACCCAGATTTATCCCTTCCACTAAATCCACTGAAGTCTATATTTCCTCTCATCAAGTACTGAACATCCTGTTCCTCATAAGTTCTTCAGACTGTTTAGAAATTGTGCACTTCAGGAATATATTAAATTGCCAAATTCTAATGAATTAAAAAAATCCATTCACAGGTACTAGTTAACCTGCCCCAGTGTTTTCACTTTCATTTTGCTCCATGCTCAAACCCAATCCCTCTTCAATGATTGCCACGGCCATACAGCTACCAGGACACAACCACAATTTCAGCATCTTGCACCTTCCACAGACACTATCATCATGGCAGGGAGGGCCTGTGCTCTCCTCACACGTTGGGTTACCTATGCATGGCTCCACAGAACAATTGTGGTCCCCAGCCAGTGGGTAGCTGGTAATGCCCCTCCTCCCATAGGAGTACTCCACTAGACAAAAGAAGCCAAATTGCTTCTTCTTCAATGAAATCAAGTCTAGAACCATCCATGCACTTCAGCTCCTTGAGAAAACAAGATGCAAGTGATGCTGTGAATGAACACATGAGAGCACATCTTAGGCCACGGAATAAAGTCATCAAGATAAATGCCATATTCCTGAAAAAGTCAAGAAATTGTTTATTTTCAGGCTGTGCTTGGCCACCTATCAGCACCTCATTAAGGCAGGCCCTCAACCATAAGCTCATTCCATTGACAATCGAGGAACCCCTGTGGAAAGGACTTTATGGAGACAGCAGGTGGAGGTCACACATTCCTAGAACAATTTGGCTGCAAGGCAAACACTAGGGGTCAAAGTGGCACCACCACAGGTGCTACACCTCCAGGTGACATTACATACTCCTTGGACTCACCAGTCAGAGCTCCTCCAAGGCTTCCTCTTCTGAGCTGCCTCCCATCTTCACTCAGCTGCCTCTTAAACTTAGAAGATTTTCCAGGGAGAGAAGAGACTTCAGGACTGCTGGATTTTCGAGAAAGTATAGGTGGGGAGGGCAATATGTGATCAAGCTGCAAAGAAACAGAGATAAATATATGCATATGTACTGTTTAAATGCTCACTTTCACTGAAAAAAACCCCAGACCTAAGCTACTTTGACCTAAACATTATGACAGCATTAAAAAAGTGTTTACAAAGTTGTAAAGTAATTAAATTGCTAACTGAAACCAAAATTTTGCAAGACTCAGATCTGTGGGTGTCAGTGTAAGAAAGCCACCCTCCTCTTGTATGGCTCACACCACTTCCAACCACTCTCACAGAAGGAGTAGTTGTGTATTTTACAATGGTCCCATCTCGGGGTAAAAGGGATCGGATTTAGTTTACTCAATCCATAAAAACACTGTTTTTGCAGCTGTGAACCATCTGGCCTAGCAACCTGCATGACTTTCTGCTCTTGCCAGCATTTTCCCTTGGGCGATTTCTCCTCAGCTTCATGAGACCAGTCGCTAGATGGCTCTGTACTATCAAAAAAAATGCAAACCGCTAATCAGTCTAAGGAAACCCTAACAAACACATCTATCAACGACAGTGAAAAAAAGGAAGAAAATAAATTATCCTGTTTATGAAACAGCCACTCACACTGACTCTGAAATAACCATAAATATAGACCCTCATTCCTTAAATTTTCTTCCTGTCATCATTCCTATACAACATTTTAGCCCTCTGGTTTTGACAATACATTTAATGTCTCATTATTTGTTAAATTCACAAAAAGAAAATGAACAGCAAGTCAGCAAATACAGAGAAAGGAAGGAAAAGCAGTGATGCAAGAAATGTCAAGCATCCTTCTTAAACTGGTGCAGTTGCGTGGTGTCACTATTTTGTAAACCACTCACAGACTAATCCTTACCACCATTTTTTTAATAGGCCAGGCATAAAGTCTTTTAGTTTTGTACAGGTCATGTATTGAGACTTATCAGCCAGATAATCTACATGACATCTGCTTCATCCTCTCTGCCCACTGAAATGAAGGAGTCAAGGTCACCATAGTTACTGACAAAAATGCACAGTGAAGTCTGGTTTTGTTGACATTTAGTCAATCGCACAGCAGAGTACTGTATGCTCTACAAAGCATTTGGAATCCCATGTTTAGAATTTCCTTTATATTTTAATATTTCAGGTTATTTAGTGGTTTGGGGTTTTTTAATCAAATGTGCAGCTTACTGGAAGTACTTACACATACACACTTCTAAAGCATTAAGGAAAACAGTGGCTTCTCAACCTGCTTCCTCAGCATTGTAAGACTCCATGTTCACAACAGATACTGTAGTAAGTAATGAACTCACAGCCCATGCTTTCAACAATTTCTGTATTTGGAGGTTTAGGGCCTCAGAGGATATCTAATTAACCATTGTTACCATTCTTATTTTACAAACACAGATACAATACAAATATTTCTTTCCTATTGCCAAGTGCTAAGATACCTCAATAAGGCTAATTTACAAATCAGATAAAAGGAATTGACAACAGTTGGCTTCCAAGAAACATTATTTTGAGACTCTTTCACATAAATCTGTAAACAAATAATAAAGCTGTTTACTGACTGATGAAATGAAAGGATTGCTCAATGCTGCACTTCAAGTGACTGCAACCATCTGACAACATGATCTAATCAAGGCTTTATGCAAGTTATTAGCAAAAATTCATGCACTTTCTTGAAACAGGTTCACACTTGAAAGTCACCAACAGCATTTTCCATCTCTGTTTCCTGGCATAAGGTTCATCGAAAGTTTAAACAACAAAAAGAAAAAAATATCAACACACACACTAAGCTCCCTGCACATTAGTGCTTAGGTTTACACAACAGAATTAGTGCCTCCCACCCAGCAACCTTTTCCCTTACAAGGTACCTAACCTTTAGGGGTGCTCAAGTCACTCTTGCAATGAGCAGACTTGGGTATTTCATGACATGCAGTTTGATTCCTAATTTCTTTATTTTTTATTTCCAATTAAGCTGTGCTCCTTTTCCATAGCCTTCTAGGTTTCAGAAGAAACTTTAGAATAGGGCTACACCAGAGAGTAGCAGAGTACTGTCCAGGTTGTCAGTTCATACTTGGGATGCTGCTCCACTGTCCCAACTAGTAGATTCAGAAAAGTATTACTTTTAAAAGCTAAGACAGCTGAAATATCACCCCTTAGCTCACCATTTTAGTAGCAATGTCCTGCCAGCATTCTCTTCCTGTGGTACCTCCCTGTTGCTAAGTGACTCTACCACAACTTAAATTTCTGCTTGACACAATTCCAGCATCAACTTTGGGCACACAAGTCCTCAACAATACAATCTTCTTCAATGGTAACGGAGTGCAGCCAGGGATTTGGTCTTGGCCATGGGGACAGAAACTATCAACCAAGAGGAAGTAATCTTGACCACTCCTGAATTGTCTATGCCCACGGTCCTTCATGTGTTGGTTCTTGGGAGCAGGAACAAAGAGGAAAGAAAGGGAGAGGAAAGAGAGGAGACATCCTTTCCACTGACACTTTCCCACAAGATGCCTTCAATGTAGAGTTCATGTGATATCCTATTTTACATGCAAAATACCAGAATGAAATGCAGCTTCTGGAGTTTTGCATTTTTAGACACAACAGGGTGAAATTCAGATTACACTGAAGAACATGATTTTATTATATGGAGATAAAATAAAAATAAGCCTCCTTGCCTATGAAAAATAAGGACAAAAATGTCACAGCAATATTAGGCTTCACTATGTGCTTCCTGGGAGCATAAGTTCATTTTAATACAGGAACAATCACATTCAGTAGAGTAGATACGCAAACAGATCTTTCAGCTGAGCTTCAGCTGAATGTAGAGAACCATATCTCATCACTTGAAGCAACTATACCAAAAGACATTATATGGGCTGAGCACTACAAACAAACAATATGGAAGTATGAGATCCAGCATTTTGATATTAATGGCCAACTCCTGCTTTATGGAAACAACTGCACATATATCAACAAAGCACTTCCAGAAGCTTGCTTTTGCTTCCAGAGGGCAAAATGAGATCTATAGCACACCCAGTGTGTATTTGAAAGGACTGTACATTGTAACTGCTGTTGTGCTAGACTGAGAAAATTAAACAAGTACACCCTTCGACTCTGGATAGTTTTGCTCAGCCACAGTCGTCACTCTGCTGGTATTTACTTCATGTTTCCCAACTATATTGATGTGTCAATGTTGGATGGCACACAACCAGAGCAGGAGAACCAGGGTTTGATTGGTTGCACCTTTTTTTTGGTGGAACTTGGTTGAGAGCAAGTTGTGAGAAATACAACAGCTGTATCCCTGCAGACAGTTTCCAAATACTTTGAGGTTTTGGCTATTGTATGCTCTGCCCCTGTCTCACTATTGCACTCAGGCTGCAAGCACTCAGTTCTCTCCACACTCCTTTTAAAGAAACGTTAGTGACTTAAGGAGTAACAGGATAATGGAGGGCAGGTTTTTTCACTTGTCTACAGAAACGCAGGGCAGGGGAATAAAAGAATGAGAAGTTAGTCAGAAAGTCACTACTTAAAAGACCCACATAACCCAAGATAAAGTGTACGAGAACAATTATACTTGATTATCCTGCATACATAGTATAAAGGGAGTTACCTTAGCCATTGACCACATACAGGCTGCTTAGAGGGATTTTTAATCAGTACATATCTTGCCACTAGTCTTTGCTGTTAATATTCACAATGCATGGATAGTTAACTTATGTAAAAACGCTCCCTCCCCCAACATTAAATACTGAATAATTTCTTTCTGACAAAGGCACTTTGAAAGAGAGAAAACACGTGGCAAACTCCAAGCTATGCAGAACATCTTGTTCTACAAAATGCAATTCTTCTAATTCATTTTCCCTTACATTTCATTAAAAAAAAAATCTGCCTGTTTATATTGTAGGTATGATGAATTTCTACAGAGCACTATAAAATGCAGGAGAAAACAGCTTTCATAAAATGCTGTTCCCCTTACTTCTTCCCATGAACCTTATAAAAAGGAACAGACGGTAACATTAGAGGAGAAAGGCTTAAAAATTATATAGATCAGAATCATTAAAATATCCTTTCCATGGACTTCTAAACATAGATTTAAAGATCTTCTAGAAACATGGGTGGAATTTGAGTGACAGTCTCCTCTGGTTATACAGGAATTTCCTCCAGGGAATTGGGGCTGAATCAATTTGTCCTCAAACCATTTTTTTTTCCTGATATTTTGAAGCTATTCATTTTCTGTATGAACAGCATCAGCTACATTCCACTAAAGAAAATTATTCTCACACTGTACTAGCTATGGACTTCTAACAGTTTACCTACTCAAAGGATTATCTTCACATTTTTAAAAGCCACAATAGCATTTAATCCAGCTGTCTTCCATCACATATTTATTTTACAGCTAGAACAAAATCTCTGCTTGATAATTATATCATCCAGTAGTCACATCAAGTACTTCAGCCCACATGCCCCTATGAAAATTAAGGACATTACAACTGGTTCACTATAAGACCTAGCATCAGTGTTTATAAGTACAATTTAAGTTGAATACATAGCGAGGTCTGAGAGAGAAAGAAAATAATGGAATTTGCAGGAGAGGAAATCTATGCTACACGAAGGTGAACGGAGCTAAGATAACACAATCACACTGATAACACCAGGATGAGGAAAATAAGCTATTCTGAGCTGCTAAGATTTGCTGCAAATGTGTTTTTTTCCAATTGAAACTAAATTGATATGAGAAACGAACTCATCTGCTCAGCTCCACCTTTTCTTGAAACACCCAGTATGCTTTTATTATCAAAGATACTTGAACACTAACCTCCCTTAGTTGCTCCATAGGCAATATCAATATTCTTACTTCCCACAGAAGTCAATATTCAGTCTTAAAAATATGAACAAAGATATTCTATCCAGCATTTCAACTTCTTCCTCTTGAATGCTGTGGAATTTAACTCTACCTCAGATCATGTTGTATATGTACATTAAATCATAAAGTTTCCATAAAAAGGATGTGCTCTGTCACCCATTTTAAACATCCTCCAGTCAGGCACCAATCTAAAAGAGATACCTGAAAAGTCTCACATAGTGCACCAAAAGCAGAAAATATCCATCATACTTCTACTGCTTAGTTTTTTTCAGTATCAACTGAAGTCCCAAAGTAAAATTTTACTGCTGAGGATGTCATCATCTGTAGTGGTTTGATTTTGGCCCCTTCAGAATAGCCAGGTTGTGGCTGATCAGGAACTACATCTCCCAGTATTCCATGCGATTTTCTACGTAAATCAGGGTGTGTTGGAGGGTCGGACACTCCTCTTCCGGCTCCCTCTCGTCTTCTGGTTTCCTCTTGGTCTCCTGTGTGTGGGTGGAAGGTCTGGTCTCATGTTGTGTCGGTCTGTGTGTGTGGGAGTCAGGCCCAGTGAAGCCTTGCAGGCTCCGTTGGCGGCATGGAATGCCGAGTGATGATTTTGCTGTCTGGAAGGAGAGTAATGGGTTTTTTTTCTCTTGTTAGCTTTTATTGATCTTTTTCTGGATTCTTATTTCCCTTTGTGGCAGGGGGAGGTCTTTCCTCTGGGGGTCTCTTATTCTCTGATTATGTATATATGGTATTTTAGTTGTATATTAGTGTTAATAGATGAGTATATAATCACTACAGCTTTGGCTTGCTTGTTTCCAGTGTTCTTTCAGTCTTTCTTTTCTCCTCCCTTTCTCCCTTGGGTTTGTACAGGGGGGTGGGAGTGGAAGGAAAGGGGGACTGCGGATGCTGTGAGGGTTTTGGGAGGATTTTTGCCGAAACCATCACATCATCAAATATCCCAAACTGCATCATACCTATCCAGATGTTCAAATTAGCAAGAATGGAAAGCATCACACTCCAGTCCCATGCAGACAAAAGCATAAATGCCTTCCTCATGGTGAAAAGATATTCAGTTATTCAATAAGAACTTTCATTGTTGTAAAGGTTATAAATGCTAAAGAGGAGCATGGCTTCACAAATCTACAAATCCCTCCTTGTCTCTTAATCCCTCCTTCTCTCTTGCATTTCCAGACATAAACCATGCCAGAAGCAAAGGTGCTTCTGAGGCCAGTAAAGACCCACTGCTGTTTCGACAGCAATGGCCTCTTACAGTGAAGCAGACTGCTAGGAACATAAATCAATCTGTTTCTTCACATTGTTTACATTGGGTTCCTCACAGCACACTGACTCTCTATCAGGCCTCTTTGTGAGCATTTTATGCACAGACACTGAAACATAGCAGCCCAGTAAAACACTTTTTTTTATTGAGGCAAACTATGCAAACATGCTTCAATTGGATATGAGATTGAAATATATAACTTAAACAGTCTCCCTAAATCCAATTAAATTCGACACAGATACCAGAGTTTTTATTAGCTGCATTAGCACAGAGAGCAACACTGAATACGAGGATTAAAGGACAGGATTATATCTTCCAAAAGCAAAGGCATCTTAGAATGTTTTTAAAAGACATTTTAGCCACTTAAGAGTGTAGTACACTTTAAGATTCTTGACAAGAATTCAGAAGGACCAAATGAGACTTTAAGAGGAGATGCTACAATTGCATAGCATAGGTGCCCAGGTTTGTCTTAACAGTACCATCACAAACACATGTGCAAACAAATTTCCAAGTTCCCTGCAGTTACTCATGTTTGTGAAGAGCAGCTCCACTGCACTTGGTCAGAACATCAAGTTCTGAGGGATTCCACTTCAAGGTGCAATCTGAGCAGTGGGGGTGTACACAGGAATCTCCACAAACCCGTACCAAACCCAACAGCTGAAAAAGATCATTAGAAGCTCCAATTAAATCAGCTGAGTGTTGGGATGTTCTAGAATACATTGCCTTTGCCCATAAGTAAGAGTAACCCACCTCAGTTTTGAGTGGGGTTTGAGAAATCTGCAATTATTCTTAATATTTACAGGTCTTAGAGCTGCCCCTGCTTTGCAGAACAGAGTATCACAAATAACCTAACTCCAAAACCTAGCACTACTTCCAAGAAGCCAAGGACATTGAAGGCCAAGAATGCATACAGAGGAAGTCTCCAGGTCAGAAGGATTTCACTAGACAAATAAATATCCCCTTTCTTGTCCCATTTCCTGTCACACTTTCTCAAAACCAAGCAGATTTTCTTCCCCACCACCACCTGCCACAGGTCAAGTAAGGAGATGACAGTTCATCCTACATTCCTTAAATTCAGCATTGCCTTTGCATTCCCTCTCCATTAATGTTCTCGACTTCAAGCTTTGAACTATTTCACTTCCCTCTGTGACCTCCAGTTTCCTTCTTGGGATAGTGACATCAGCCCTCAGCTACTGCTAAGACAGAAAGGGAGGCTCCCTGTTGAAGGAAAAGGGTAACAGGCAGAAATGGTCTTGTTTACAGTCAGATTTTTATTTACTAATCATTCAATACAGCAACTCTCAATATGCATATGAGCACAGCCTGCAGCTGACACTGCAAACATCCTTACTGAGGTAAACAGAAGAAACCAATTGTAAAGATCTTCTGTTCATAAAGCATCACTTTTAACCATTTGATTGACTGATTTTACATACCACATATACACAGACACAAGGCTCAGAACTAAAATCACTGTTCAAAATGGTCTAGCTTAATATGCTGAGCATATGGTGATGTTTAAACAAGTAAAATCAGCAAACAATGTTCATCATGCTTTTCTAAAGCACATTCATACCTATCATATCCTACGCAGTATGGAATTCTAAGGATCAACAGAGTCAGATCCACATTATTTTTCTACCCATTTCAGACCCATTTTAAAAATGCAAATTTGCCTTTATAACAACTTACATTTTTACATTTACATGTTGTCAATTAAAAATGGATAAATAAATGCAACTCAGAGGAATATGAAAAATCAGCTATAGCTATGTTAAAAAAATCAGCTTGTATTCAACTCTTTCATAAACATTTACACATGACTGTGCAGCAAATGCAGAAACAACCTCCACCGTATTCCGTAAGGCCAAGATATGGCCTATAAATATGCATGCACACTGCTGTCTGAACCAATTATTACTTTACCCCTAATAAAGATGGAACAGTGTTGTTACAATATCTAACAGTTCTGGAAAGCTTCCTGTGCACCAGCTTTGTACACACAGACAGACCGACAGACTGTTCCCTTTCCAGAGAATAAATGAAGCAACAGTATTTATACTGATGACACTGCTTCAAACAACAAAGCCTGCCCTGTCTCCTTGTATTGACTTTCTAGGCCTTAATGAACATTAAGGAAAAGATTAACAAATAGCAGGTTCCACAGATCTCTTGCAAGGCCCTACAACACAAGCCAAAAACCAGAACGTAGTCCTAAATAAAGACATAGATATAGCTCCATTTGTGGTTAAACAGGATCACATAGGGCACTCTACCAGCTGGTACCATCAGGACTTGCTTTTTAATCTGAGAGTCATATAGGTCTCTTCTCAGGAACGCAGAGGATGTGCAGAGTCCTTTGCTTCTGATTTAAAAAAGAAAAAAATCACTCCTAAAACAGGGAAAATCATCAGCACGCTCAAAAAGCAAGAGAAGTCAAACCATCGCACAATCTGCCAACCAGGAGGAAGCTGCAGCAGCTCAGTCCTCACAGAGGACTCTGTAAGGAAATTTGGTTAATAATTTAATCTCAAAAAGTATGAAAACAAAAGTAGGACTTGACAGGTCTTTCCAATCCACTCAACTCTGCTCCAGCTGCACTATCCAGAAAAAAATCCCCCTTTCTACAGGGTATAGCTCCTCTGAGCTCAGCCTGAGCACAAGGAAGCATTCTCACAGTTTTAAAAGGGATCTGACAAAAGAAAACTGACGAACAAAACCTACCATTCACTGCCCAGATGTGCAGCAGTGCGTGCCACTGCTATGCAGGAGGAAGGATACTCCTTTCCTCTCCCCATCCTGCTAGCCATCTTGGCAGGAAAAAGCGCTATATAGTGTTGAAATTCACTCTTGGGGACAACTGTCACACATGTGCTTGCTGCAACGACTTGGTAAGTGCCCAGAGATGCTGCAAGTGAAAGCTGGCAGAAATCTGCTCAAACGTGCCTGTTCCAGTTAGGGAAGAAACCATGGACACAATACAATGCCCAGAAACCTGGTGGGCAGGTGCCACCATCCAGAAAACACCTTTGCCTGGTCAAAGGAACAACAACTGGAAACCTGCTTGCTTACAGTCTTAATAAGGAAAAACGCTCATATCCACAAAATTGGAGGAATTAAAAGACACTGCAGGTTCACAATGTAGGCATCAGCATAGGCATCCTGAAAGTCCAAGGACACAGAAGAGCTGCAAAAATCAAACCTTCCTAACACATTTCAAGAGGGTTACTTTGTTTTCACCGATTTATCTATTCCAAAGAAGTGGAAAAGACAAACACGTTTCCAGCAGAAACACTATGAACCAAATATTTCTAAATGGAAGTTATCAATATAGTGCATCACAAAAAAAAAAAATTACATGACCCAAAGCAGTGTTTTCTTACTTTCCCTTACATAAAGCCTCTTTTGTGGCAGATTTTTGTTCTTTAACATTCTAGAGCGCTATTAATTTTCTTAGTATCATATGCAGACCTATCAGTATCACTACAAATGCTATGCACTATGGTCTATAGAGAAAAATATCAAACTGGACATACCGTGTATTTTTTAATTTCTCAATGAGAGGACAAATTAGCTACACTGCAAATGAAAAAGAACTTTGATACTTCTAGACACCACAGGCAGAATTTTCACCCTTAATTATTTTAATAATCTCTTTTATAGCACAAGAAAGCCATGATAAGTGCAGGGAAATACGTATTTATACTCCACATATATGCAAGCATCCGCACATTCAACTTACTTCAAACGTTTACAACGCTGCTCCTCATACAGAGATTTTTAAGAAAGATTTTTCCTGGCTTTTTAACTAGGAGGATGAAAATTTAGTAAAACTAACCTTCAAAGTCACTTTCAATTGAAAAAAAATTTAAATACATAAGAAAGACCTATTCATCTTCATCAGCTCTTGACACCATCATCATTTGTCTGGGGAAAAACATAATTCAGAGGAGAATACACATCTCTGGAAAAGGGGGCAGGTGAGTTTGTTACATCATGAATACTAATGAAGTGAAAGCAGTTTAGTTCTTCATAAAATCTATTTCCATCCACATTCACCAATGAGCTCCTGGACTACCGATAAAGGTTTCATTTATTCAATCACATTGGAGGCCTCAGAAAACTAATTGTTTATTCAAGTCTATCTGCTCCATCCATGCTCAATTAGGTCTCACTTCTCCCTCAGTTACAGTGAAATTAAAAATAAAAATTCAAGGTGAAACAATCCCTGTTCCAGTGACCAGCTCTCCGTAACAAGCCACTGAGCAATTGCTGCTCCAAGCACAAGGAGAGCTTCTTGATCATAACAGAATGTTTAAGGGACCTACCCACCAACTTACAGAATTCTACTCATTATATATCTTATTCCTTTGACTAATGGCAAACACATCTGTAATGCAGCTTTTCTTATAAGAACTACTAATCACTGTTAAATGTAACCAGGCATTCCAGCTACAGCAGTTCATAAGTACCTCAGTTTTAAAAGTGGGAGACAATCCTTACACAGCATTAAAAAAATAATTTGTTTTTCATTCCTTATTTAGGCCATTAAAATATAAAACAATTCATCTCACCATATAAAGCTTCAAATTCAGCATCACTTGCATTACGACTAACGTATCAAAGGGCACCACAATACATATATGCAAGGCAGGTACAAAAGAGAAACCCAGGATGATGGGAGCTTGAAGTAAAAGGTTCTCAGCATGTAACAGACTTGAAGTTGATCCATAAATCAATGCAAGATGAAAGCAAGATTATTTATGTGAAGGGCTTGCATTGTTAACTTAGTCTGATTTAGAAAAGAAATGCCTTACTCGATCAATACACCAGTAATGTGCATCTGTGTACCTGAGCACAAATTAGCAATAATTACCAGTAGGTGTATCTCCTCATATTTTTTAATTAACCTTAACAAGCAGCAAATACAGTTCCAGAAAATACAGGTTTTCCTGGAGTTTGCCTTTAACATGTTCCTAAGTTTTTAAATAATGCAGCCTCACCACAAGAGACCTTACAGACAAGGGCTTTTTGATCTCTTTCTTCCCTGTTCAGTGCTGAGAAAGATACATCGTGCAGTTATTGAACAATAGCTGCTATGAGAAACCTTTTTCTTGAACTGTTTTTAAGCGAACTAGAATAAGGCATTTGATAGCTTTATAGTTTTACCCTAGACATCTAATACAGAATTCAGAGATTGTTGGTGCGAATAAAGGAGAAGCATCCCAGATATATCAGAAGGGTAAGCATTATCTGGGGAAGGGAGAAAGCACAACCTAATTTGCATTTGGCAGAGATTTGTAGTTAAGGACAATAATCATGAACAATGTTCGTAATTTTAAGTGCCTCCACTGCATTTCACATTTTCTGTCAGCCGCCATTTGTCAGCCTCGGACAATTTACTCAGGTCTATCATTACTGTAAGCATTAATTAACATTATCTGGCCCAAGGAAGATTTATTTTTTTAGCTTGAAGACTTCAGGAAGTATTACAATTACAAAAAAGCATGGAGATCACATGAGAATGTAAACAGAAACGTGACAAGGGATGATTTTAAATACTCCACTCCTCTAATTCTTTGCATAAAGTAAGAAAGTAACTGCCCAGACATTCTAAATATTCTCACAGTAAATGCAACACTTAAACAGACTATATTCACTCATTCTGGCCTTTTTGTCCAGGCTTTTCCAATTAAATGAGTAGCTATTTAATACAATGAGACTAATGGGTGGGAGAAGGGAAGATCCCTACTTAGATTTTTTTAAAAATCCTATATTAACTCCTACTAAGCAGAGAAACAATAGTGTAATGTATGACACATTCTATTTGAAAGAATAGACATCAATATATATGTACAGAAGAGCACAAAACAGGCATGTGAAAAGCATCCAAATCAAAACAACAACTGCATTTGTCTTTACAGTTTAGAGCAGCTCTGGTTTCTTCATGCTTGTACATAAATCTTAAAATTAACAGCAAAATAAGATTTACTTATATAGCTTTCAGAGTTTTATTTACAGATCATATCAGAGATTTATACACACTTTCTTAAAACTTTGGTATGACTTAGAACTCTCTAAATTACAAGGATTAGTTGTATATTAAACTGTAGCAGTTGATTAGTTTGATATCGCTATGAATCTCATGAGTATATGTAATTTAATGCCAGTTTCATTAAAATGTCTAGAGTGTAGAACTTAGAAGCACTACAATGTCTCCAACAAGGCAGCAGCCTCTACATTAGAAGAGTTTTCTAATCATATTTTGCTAAAGGAGCCTGTTCAAATAAGGTACAATTCTATCCATGATCTTTCACACAGTGTTCAAGTCTTGCTTTGACTTTTTTCCACTTTCCCCTAGTGAAAGAGGAGTGCTGTCAAAAGCAGAACCACCACCCACATTATCTCTTATCAGGGTCTACTAGTTGTCTACTAGGATTTCAACAAGGACTGCATACCTTTCAATCCACTTATAAATCAGCTTTGTGCCCTCACTTCAAGTGGGCAACATACCATATCCTGTATTCTAAGGGTTACTTTGTCATACTCAAAATAATGGAATTCCGCATCTTTTGTAAAAAAAAAAAAGTTTTCTAAGTCAACTTTGAAAAATAAATCACATATAGTCCTTTTAGCTCTGCCCAGTTACAGGAAGATTATGGACTGGAGGAATCCCACACTGGTGGCTTCAAAATACATAAATATTGTCACTACTTCAAAAGCCAAAAACAAACTATAGCTATTAGGAGGCAACAACACTGCCCTTTCTATGCTTTAGAGATTTGTCACTCCATAAAAAAATCTGAAGTCTAGAGAAGACATAACAGCACAGACTTCAAAACAGACGTTCTATTCAAAAGCACTCAAAACCACTGTAAGGGATAAGAAGTTAATAAAATAATGAGATAGACTCAAAGTTGTCTGGAAACCAATCATTTTCCATTCAAAAAGTTGACATGCTGACATCAGTCTTATATCATACACACAAAAAAGGATGAAGACAACTTCTTTCTTAAGCCATACAATCTAATCTTTCAGGTTCTCTCAAGTTTAGGGAGTAGCAGTTAAGAAGTATCCAACGTGAAAACAGGAATACTTCATTTGTTTTATCCATCAATACAAATAGTAAAGTTCTTTGATATATCGGTATTGCCTATAATTTCACTGCATTTTAGATTATTTCTTTTATTCTGATAAACCACAGCCTAAATTGCAAAATAAAATAATCTTTCTAAGTCATACTAACAACAGTCCACAAGGAAAAGTAAGTAGTGCCAAAAGCTTTGAAATTTGTGACTTGTGTGACTATACACCACTGTGGGAGTTAACCTAGTTTTTTTGTGATGTTCAACTGCTCTATTAACTAGACTATTTTTAATACTGAATGTAAAAATTTGTTTAATAAAGCTATTTCACGAAACAAAAAGCACTGAATCATCTTAAGCCAAAACTCAGATTTAACTCCCAAGAAAAACGCTTGAGTCAGGTCTAAGCTGTTTGTTTTCCAGGTCAATTCAGAAGTCACCTGCTCACACCAACTACTGCTTAAAAATCTTAAAAGAGAGGATAGCCCATGTCATACAGATGACTGAGGTCCTGAAATTTGTACTTAAAAGCCTATACTGCAGATAATTTAACATGGTGCCCAGAGACTGCTCTCAGAACTAGCCACTAAGGCATCAGTACCTCAAAACACGACTACCCATTTATTATTAGGGCCTTCATTGGCAGAACAGGGAAAGTTCCTCCTGTTATGTCCCCATTTGGCTTCAGTCTGATTTGGCAAAAAAATTAAACAAGCAAACACCTAGGAACTGCATTCCAGGGTCTAATGCCAAGGCCTTCTTGGACAACAGGTCCACTGAAAGTGTTTGAGCTTAGGGAAAGAGTTAATGGGTTAGGCAGTGTTGCTGGGGTTACACAGGTGGTTTATGATTTAGAACAGTAACTCCTACTTCTGTAGGCTTATGAGTTAACAGTCCACATACTGAAACATGCAGCCACTTTTGGCAAGGCAAGCACTTACTTGAGTGCAGAGCATCAAGGAGGAGGGAAGGAAAAAAATAAGTTCTTGACATGAAAAGAGGCTGCAATAATTCAGATGAAGAACATGAAAAGAGATCAAACTATAATTTGCACACAAATAGTTTCTTCAATCCTTCAAAACCCTTCTCCTTTCACACTGAAAGGACGTGACATTCTTTGACCATGGTTCAAAATTTTAGCTTAGTCCTTCAAAGCTTTAAGTGTTAATGAACAAAACCCAAAGGTGAAAGGATTCTAGTATAAATCCAAACATTTGCAAATACATAATCTTAAATTCAAAATCCAGTTGACATTCACACCTCAAGCAAAATGTCCCACATCACTAACAGAATTTTGAAGACAATCTTTTACTCAAGTAATGACACTAAAATCTTATACCAAATGACAGAAGTGAGATTAGCGTGGCAACTTTTTAAAACTCTTCAAAAAGAATCCGTACAACGCCTTGTTGATACACAGCATAAAGCAGAATTACATTAACCACAGATGTTTCATAAAACATTTTTCTTCTACTCTAATCAATATTTATTTGTTTCACATCAAAGTCAAAGAAGGACCACATCCTCTGGAAGCAGGTAATACATACACACTTTAGAAAAATAATAATTTATGACAAACACACACCCCCCTAAAAAATCACCCAGATTTGCACACAAGGTTCAGTGCTTTATCACATCTTCACTATTACATCATCTGTTCTGAGTTTTAGTCATGGAAATTGTGAAGTTATTAATTTTTTTTAAATATGGCCAAATTTGCAGCTTAACACCGTTACATTTAAGCACTCTTTACCTGCTCCCTTATATATGTAACCCAGGTAAAAAAAAAAACATTCATTGACTGTACCAAAAATATGAAGGTTCAGACTTGACTTATCTGCCTTTTTCCTTAATTTTATTTTGTTTCTAAATCTGCTGTTAACAAGAGGGTGGAAGGTACAAAAGATTTCAGTTATATGTATACACCTCAAATACACACACACACACACACATATATGTACCAAGCATAGGCTAAGAGGAAGAAAGAAATTTACAAGCAAATCACAACTACGCAAATCATGCAAGACAATGAATCACAGAGTGAGCAGGTTTGAACCACTGTTACTAGCACAATTGAAACTCATGTGCATCTAGAGGATACATTTAGCTTTGCATTTGCCAGTCCACCACATTATGGATTTATAAAAGCAGAGCTTTAGAAAGAAAGATCAATGTATGACAGTTCTCTTTGATCTCAAGGTTTACTTACTTCTGCAAGTGAGATCAGATTTAAAAAGCCACAGGAATTTACCACTTTGAAGTATT
This sequence comes from Piaya cayana, assembly GCA_013389865.1. Classification (NCBI taxonomy): domain Eukaryota; kingdom Metazoa; phylum Chordata; class Aves; order Cuculiformes; family Coccyzidae; genus Piaya; species Piaya cayana. The sequence goes on along the minus strand of WAAB01009047.1, from coordinate 42,275 downwards.
TTAACTTTTCATTAACTGGAACAGTGTTACCCAATTACAAGACAAACTTAGAAGGTAGAGCTTTTTACTTTTGCAGACTTAAGCTTGTTGCACAACTAATAGGAAATCCAGTGCTTAATTCAATTTTCAGGTACATGATTTGTTCATAATATGGCAGATGTGGGAAAGAAAAGAATACTTCAAGAGAAAATCTATTTTGCTTTGGAATTAATAGAGCAAAATCCAAGAAAAAAAACACTAGGAGACAAAATATATTTTCTTTTTCATGTTTATTCAGCTGACAAGCATGAGGCTGAGCTCCGTCCAAATTAATAAGGATCATTTTGCCTCTTCTCAAACAAATTAAGACTAGCTAATGATGACAGGAAACTGATCTGTTTGCTCTAAATAAAACTGGTGGCTCTTCACATTGGCATTCTTTAACGTCCTTAAAATTACAACTAAGCATAAATACAGTGAGAGTACATAAAAGTAACAAATTATGTCTTTTTAAAAAATAATTAACTTGGAAGTAGATGTGCTACTTTGCAGATAAAATGCTATGAATTTAGTTTCCTGAATGGGCAATATAAATTTATATCACGTTAAATGAATTTTTTTTAGTATTTATTTTGAAATACGTAAACTGATATTTTTCAGCCTAAATATGCAGAGGGACCTTGCCAAGTTGCCTTTTCCCATTCAACACTTTTTGAGCAATCTATAGGTGATTTATTATTTCCTCTTAAGATATGATCATAGTATTTAGAAGATAAGAAAACAGAGAAAGCCAGAGATTGAAAACTAACAAGTATACTCTGGCTAAAAAATTTTCTCTAAGAGAAATACAAAAACTTCAGAGGATGACAACAAAATAAGACAGGAGGTTATTTTTTGTTGTTCCTTTTGGGGGAAAATTCTTGTAAATTAGAAGAATAAAAGAACAATTATTTGTCACATTTATTTCAAGTAGTAGTCATGCTGTTCTAGCATCAAACCATTTTGTCTTGTGTGAGGAAGAGAAAAAAATCACCAGTAGAACAGATGTGCTTGGACTGGAAAACATGGAAAGGGATAAAAAACCCAAATAACATAGCAACATTCTTTTCAGATGTTTACAAAAACAATCTATACATGAAAGATAAAAACTGCAACAGCAACACTGACAGTACTAGAGGTAGCTAGGGTAGCATGAAACCACTTTGAACATCTACAATGAAACAACTCCAAACCAGATAAATTATTGTGAATGTTTTTGTCTATTAGTACTCAGTTTCTGCTTCTGCCCACATAATCAATCCACATGCAAGTTTACCAAATATGATTCGAGATTTCCATGTTATCATCAACACCAACATATATGTTAAGTAAAGGAACACACTTCACTGTTTTCTTACAAACTCATTACTTCATTACCCAACCTAAATAAATCCAATCTTTCCCCCAGATAAAAGCTTACTATTCATAAAATTAGTTTTCTCCATGAATAAGCTGAATCTGATGTAACAGAGCATCCTAAGAAGGAACAAGTTGATCAAGTAGTAAAACAACTCTCCAGAGACAAATCCTGTTGACTCATACGGGCTCAGCTTGAAACCAAAGGTCATGAAGAAAGAACTTTCTTGATTAAGACAGCCAAAAACATGGCCAATGCAAGGAGGTACCAAAATCTGAAAGAGCAGAAACTGAACACTCGTGAACTCTGAAATTCCCAGAAAAACAGTCAAAGTCAAAAGGGACACCAGGAGCAGCAAATGATAGAAGGTACTTTTCTACTTCCTGCTACCAAAAGCAGCTGCATTAGAAGCCATAGCTAGCTATCAATCATCTCAGGAACTCATTTCTCAAGGAAGGAGAAGAGAGGAAAACATTGTGGTGTCACTGCAGAAAAGATCTCACTACATTCTCCCAGGGCTTTGCACTCCAGGAACATGGCTAAGGCACCAAAGCCTGCACAAGAATGTGCAGAGTCTAGGTTGGAGATGGGGAGAAAGCTGAATCTTCCCAAAGATGCTGTTGACAAGGAACATGACAATCCTCAGTCACAACAGAGTTTTCTCAGCACAGGGTCACAAGTCACATAATACAACTGGAAGGGATGACAAGAAACTTTGTTTAGACAGCCGACAGTTATTTAAAAAACAACTCATTTCCCAGAAAGCAGCCATACGGAGCAGCAGTATGGAGTCTGTCTTCTCTAGCTATTACAAAATAGAGATTATAAATGCTACTAACAAAATAGCTTTAAGAAAACTATGATGGAGAAGAAAGCTCATTTTAAGCTATTACTATGCCTTCTTCAGACAAGGTTGAAGAGCTGGTCATAAAAGGCAGAGGGAATAAAGAGATCCTGTGCTTTAGTAAAACCAGTAGCATTCATCATTGTGCTACCTCTCCCAGAGGGAGCACTTGGAATCCAGCTGAATATGCACCAAGCAGCAGGAGGGTCAGTCTGAATGAAAACACACAGGTAGTACCAAAGTACATACTACAATGGGTTGTGTTAAGTAAGTTTCCGTATTTCAATCCTAGAAACACAGCCCTGGCAAACCTATGTCCACCCACTGAAACCCGGAAGCAGCAGAGTGCGCCTCATGTGCTAGAGGGCACATCCAGTTTTGATCATTTATACAAACTGTTGGTTTAACAAACAAGACTGGAATTACATCCGATTTTTAAGTGGCAGCCACAAAGACCATAATCGAGCCTTCCTTACGTGTACTCACAATGTTCCAGTTAGAACTAAGGTCTGTATGTACCACACTTATAAACATCTTTTGGACAAAGTTCATTTCTTCCCACAGTTTCAAAAAATAACATTTCCTGTTAGGCTTTAAAATAAACTGGTTTACTGTTCTGCATTAATATTCATTTTACTGTAATTAATTACATTTGACGGCTGTATTAATTCAAATGACTTTATTTCCATCTTCTGAATGGTTATCAGGTTGGGATATCAAGTGTTCTTGTGTATTGTGAGGACTTCATTATGAAGTGTATTAGAAAGTATATTTTCCTGTCCCACTTCTAGCAGCAGAAAGAGAGGCAAGGTGACTCTTCTTCATGGACTATTTATTTGCCCCAGCCCTGCCCTATTCCTAAGAAAACCTATGTTTCCTGCCTGTGTCAAGGAAACACTAAGGCAGCAAGGCTAATGTGGCATAAAAAGCAGCAAAGCAGTGGGAGCAGCAAGAAGACAGACAATTACAAAGAAGTAAAATACACTAAGTCAGAAGGTACCTCCTGGGTCATCCAGCCCAGACTCCTGCTCCTGGCTTAGCAAAGGCAGCTCACAAAGACTTCAGTAAAACTACCTGTCCTGTTTTCCAGCCAGCATAATAAGGGTGCATGTAAATAGCCCCTCAAGGAGACACAGTTTTAAAGATGTTGTGAACCATTTCATAGGACCAAAGGAACCCTAGGTGGGAAAAGACCTTTGAGATCATCAAGTCCAACCATACCTGTCTAGTACTAAATCATATCCCTAAGCACTTCACCTACCCATCTTTAAAATACCTTCAGGGACGGTGACTCAATCACTTCCCTGGGCAATTTGTGCCAGTGCCCAACAACCTTTTCCATGAAGTTTGTCCTAATGTCCAATTCAAACCTCCCCTGGTGCAGCTTGAGGTCATTCCCTCTTGTACTATCACCTGTCACTTGGGAGAAGGTGACCGCTTCTCTACAACCTCCTCTCAGGGAGCTCCCCTCAAACTCCTTTTCTCTAGGCTAAACAACCCCAGTTCCCTCAGCCACCTCTCATAAACTTATCCTCCAGCCCCTTAACCAGCTTTGCTGCTCTTCTCTGGACACGCTCCAGCTCCTCAATGTCTCTCTTATAGTGAGGGGCCCAGAACTGAACATAGTTCAAGGAGTGGTCTCACCAATGCTGAGTACAGGGTGGGTAGAATCACTTCCTTGGACTGCGGTCATGCCGTTTCTGATACAAGCCAAGACACCACTGTCCCTCTTGGCCACCTGGGCACACTGCTGGTTCATAATCAGTCAGCTGTTAACCAACACCCTGACGTCCTTCTCCTCCTGGCAGCTTTCTAGCCAGGCTTCTCCCAGTCTGTAGCCCTGCATAGGGTGGTTGTGCCCCAAGTGCAAGACCCGGCATTTGATCTTGTTAAACCTCACACCACTAGTCTCAGCCCTTCTACACACCCTGTTCAGATTCCTTTGTAGAGCCTCAAGCAGATCAACACTCCTTCCCAACCTAGTATCATCCACAAACTTACTGAGGGTAATCTCTCTTGTGCACAAGTGCAGCACACACCAAGTTAAGCCTTGTGACTGGTGGGGTCACTATGCCAGCCGTTGCTCTCCAACCTCTGCCCACCTTTGCAGGGCTCTCAGAAGCATCGAGGAATCCCTCTCTGTCCGCAAAGCCATCAGAGACCCCGAGCAAAACATGGCTCACAGAGACATGGGCTGACTTCAAATAAATACTGAGAAGTTTTAAAGCAACCAGGAAACCACAACATAAAGAACGCTTTGTTTTAAAGCTTAGCTGAGAAGAGACACCTTGGAGAAGCACCTTCACAAGTAGGCTCCTGTTGCTGACAGGTTTAGAACTTGAAGTTCTTCTAAATGTACATTATGGACAAATTGGACTAAAAAGTCAACATATGCCTCGTGTCAGAAACTGAAAGGACACAACCTTCATAACTGCTGACTGACTTCTTAACAAGTTGGCTTTTAAAACAGCTATGGTAACATCTTAAGTTATTTACCTCTCACAGCAGACTTCTGTTAACCATGTGGTACCTGCAATAACCTCAGTTTGTCTTTTTTCTTTTTCTTTGAAGGGGTACAGAGGAAGCAGGAGGAATTAAAAAAAAAAAAAACCCAGACAAAAGCAAAAGTTGGAGTGTCAGCAGGAAAAAACTCCTTTGTTTCACCAAAGAAAGCACTAAAAGCTACCATGACCTTCCAACTAAAGGCTTTTAATACTCTTTGGGTATATACTGTTCATTCAAAGATCAACTAGTTGTAAACAACCTGCTTCAACCTAGTAAGGTGTGCTACCTTTTCATATTAGCTAGTGATCTACTGCATACTCTTAGGTCATTCTGTTTATTTTAGAGCACTGAGATGCATAATATAAGTGATGCGAAAAATACATTTTTCAAGTCACCAGTGTGTCCATGTTGAAACATCAGGACTTTGCAACCACTCTCTTGGTCACTAATGCACTAAAAATTAAGCAAAGCTGGTTCAAAAGTAACATGAGATATGTTCAATAATTTCATTCTCTTTTGCGATATGTCAAAGTTTTCCATAGAGACAACCATCAACAATCATGTTTAATGACTGCTAATTTAAGTTATTGGAAGACATAAGTACTTTTTCCACAAAAATGACAATACTCATTACCTAGGTTACCCTAGATGGAAAGCAAGGCCTAACATGGATAAATATGACAAGTTTGAAGCCAGGACAAAAAATACTGTGACAAAAATAATCTGAAGCCAGTTGCAACTAGCTCGTCTGCAACTCCAGGTAGCAGAGTATACACTTTTCCTTGAATTTACCACTAAAATGTCACACAAATGGTGCAAGTTTATCAGATGCAACTTCCTGGATCTCTTGAGCTATAGGCACAATAATAGAGCGGTTCGTGTTCTCTAACTTGTTTACAAGTTACATTAAGAGATATCAAGACAACACTACATGACTTGACTGATAGTTGCTTCTAGTCAAGTACACAATTTGACAGCTACCATGGGGCTATAAACATACAGCTACCATTTTGCAGTTGTCCAAAAGAGACAAAGTGCATGAAGATTAAATTATTAACTTCACTCTTGATCTAGCACACCAAAGTGATTCATTAGATAGCTGTGCTGAAGAAACACTTCCAGTGGAGTACAGTAAGAGTCTTCGGTAGAGAAGACTGCCTTTCTTAAATGCGTTCAGATAGGAATAACATTTAGCTCATTTTCAGGGGAAAACACAGCTACCAATTTGTTTTCACATTTTGAGTTACCCTTAAATGCTTGGTGCAGGTAGTACTCCTGGAAAATTCATTCTTCCTGCAACAACCTAAGAAACTGTCTTGCTTAAAAAAAAAATCTTATTTATTTTCATGTATCAGAACAATTTAAGTACACGAAAAACTCCATAGAAATGCAGGTATCAGGGTGTTAAAAATGAACCTGCCCTCTCCTCTTGGGAAGTTGAACTGATTTTAAGTATAAGTCCTCTGCCAGTAATCCAGGGCGAAGTTTCAGGTTTTTACAAAAACCTCTGATGTCATATGCTGATCCCTATTGCAAATTCCCATCAACCCTGTAACAACAGAACGCCAACTTTTCCCTTTTTTTTGAAATGCAAATATTGTCAATGTAGGTGTAAATATTACCTTACTAATGTATTTGGTATTCCTTCCCACTATGCAGCAAAATTCAATATTAACAATCACATGCATGGATTTTCTCAGTCTCTTGAAATTATTATTTTTCACCAAGAGGATTAGAACTAAAATATTTCTAAAATTTTACTTAAAGGAAATCCCACAAGCAAATTAAATCACAACTATTTACCAAAAAAAAAAAAAAAAGNAAAAAAAAAAAAAAAAGAGGTATTCCCCCAGTTAGATTTTATGAAGCTATAATGTCTATAAACTCTGGGTCCTCAAAAGCAAATTTATTATAAATGACCTAACATTAAGAGTAAATCTCTCAGCTTGCTCTTGGAGATTTCTCTAGAGCTATTTGCTCAAGAACATATAACACCTTTGAGTCAGTCTAACACCATCCATAAACTCAGATGAAGGGGGCAGGTGGTGAAGGCTTACAGTCCAGCTGAAACTTAACAGGACATTGCTCTCTATAACTACCTGAAAGGAGGTTATAGAGAGGAGGGTGATGGCCTCTTCTCCCAAGTGACAGGGGACAGGACAAGAGGGAATGGCCTCAAGCTCTGCCAGGAGAGGTTCAGGCTGGACATTAGGAAAAAATTTTTCACAGAAAGAGTCATTGGGCACTGAACAGGCTGCCCAGGGAGGTGGTTGATTCACCTTCCCTGGAGGTGTTTAAGGCACAGGTGGACAAGGTGCTGAGGGGCATGGTTTAATGTTTGATAGGAATGGTTGGACTCAATGATGCGGTGGGTTCTCTTCCAACTTGGTTGTTCTATGATTCTATGATTTTGATAGGTGTATATATAGCATTAGCATTCAGAAGGCTAAATGCAAACCAGAACAGTCCAACCATGGCAAAGAGGCACATGCCAGAGACATACAGATTTATTCAAACCACCCAGATGTCTGCACCAAGCTATGGAACCAATTCATGAACATTCAACTGGAAACATCAAAGGTTACTTAAAACAGAAAGGAAGTCGCTACCAACAAGAGAATTCCGTTGTGGCACAACTACGCTCTGTGTACTGCTGTACAACCAGAAACACCCTCAGAGTATCATTCTTTCTATGAAAGCTACACCACAACAAGGCTGGCATCAAGCTGTGTTTATGAAAGAAGTCGAAGGTCCCTACAAGTAGAGAAGCCAGACATGAAAAAAAAAACCCACCTAATAATAATCATCTCAGCCTCATTATAGCCACTAATAATCAATCTACTTAAACTCAGATCTCTCCTTTTGCTGTTTTAACACAGCCAACTTTGTGGTTTTGTTTTATGATATTACCGTAGGCGAGAAGCTCATTTCCCTTTAAAAGCAAACAGAAAATGTTTTAAGTACTGTTCACTCCCTGCTTCTTATAGCTTTCCTGGAAAAAGAAGTAATTGCCTTATATAAGAAAAGTTTCAGAAACAGTACATGTTAACTAGATGCATTTTCTCACCAAAACAGGAATTTCTGCAAGTCCCCATTTAGAAACAAGTATTTTTATTCCCTATAATCCGTGGCAAATAACCATAACATGATTAATACAGCAGGGTTGGGGATTTTTCTGGTTTTAAGCCCCAAGTTTTAGAACCTGAAAACATTTATCCTCAGAATGGTAATTAGCCATTGGTACTTTTTGCTCATGTATAAAGAAAGGACTTTTTAAATAATTAAACCTCCTTCCTGTGCAATAGAAGAAATAACTGATTCCCAAATATATTTAATTGAACCTACTGCTGTTTCAAATTCAATTTTTCTTTAATTGGTAACTCTAGTAAATGTGAATTATTAACTAACAATCCCTGAGAACAGGATATAAAATAAAAGGAGAAAAGGCATCCAATGTTGCTGGAAGACAAACTCACCATGTTCAAGACACCGGATAATTCCCCCCCGTGCTTTTTTTATTACCATCCACCTGAAGTTCTGCTGGAAGATTTCCTCTAAGGTGCCTACAGAAATCAGCTTGAGAATGACTGTATTATGGGACTTGCCTGCTCTGAAATGTTAAGGATTTTTTTAAGGGCTGCAGTCACAAAGCTTTGTACTGTGACTTGTAAAGAAGTAAAAGGGTAAGCAATAAGTTTTTAAATGTGCCTCTGCTAACAAGTTTAACTCTGCAGCCAAGAACTGTTAAACCAACAGGCAGACAAGAACCAGCCAGAGGTACCCTAAAAAACCACAGAGCAATGAACACAACCACTTAATGCCAACAGTTCAAAGCACAAAGTGCATCTGCATAAGCACATCCTCAAGCAGCAAGTGACATTTTCCTATATTTTTGCATGTCATGTTCTTAAGATCCCTACAGTTCTTTCAGCTTTCCTGTGTTCAAGCAAGGTTGTTACTCACCCCAGCCACCAGCATGATCATGTTAACTGCAGCCAGCATTGTAAGTTCTCAATTTTATTCCAAATCTTACACCACTCATCGCTTATCAAAAAACACTGATGAAAAGACATCCTACTTTGGCAGCTGTCAGCTTTTGTTTCAGACATACACTAGCCTTCATTGCAGAGCTGAACTCTAAAATGCAAAATGGCGAACGTACGTCTGGTATCAATTGATTTTTTTTTTAACTTCTATATTTTAAATCAAAGTCCACTAGGTAACAGGGGTTGCAAATCCCAGCTGTGCTGGGCAACGACAATCTCTCAGCAGAGATCACAGAAGTCCATGGCAAATACGTAAAAAGAGATGTTGGTAGAAAAACATCTCCTAACCTCCAACACTTAGAATTCCACCCACAACCATAAAAGGTGTGAACTTCTACTCTTTGCAAGGAAAGTGTCCTTCAGGCAAGAAAATGCACATCCAGACTCCATGGGAAAGGCAGATAGGAAAACCCAAGACCCAGGCATATGCATTATCTTCTCACCAGTCATACAACCTTAAAGCATCAATCCATCATCAGTACCTACTGCTGTCACTACAGTTTCTCAGCAATTCTATAAGTTAACACTGCATACCACACCATTAGGTACTAGGTGACAATGTGAGACAAAATTGCCTTTCCCTAGCTATTCATAAAAAACATACAATAAATCCGCAGTAGCAGAGGCAGAGTAGGCAGGAATTGCTCTATAGAGGAAGACACAGTTAATCCCTTGCAGGGAACAGCAAGTGCACAAAAATAACTTGGTTTCCCAGAGAGACTTGGAAGCAATCGTGTTAAGCTGAAGCGTTATGAGCATGCCACATCATGAGAATTACCAAGCACAGAGGAAGCCAAATGCAAGGCCAGTTCAGCAAGGCACCAGAGGCAACCAAAGCAGCCACCAGCAGTCCTGGCAAACATCCGCTGCAGAGTGACAGAAGGAACTGGACAGTGTCTGGGCAGGAGGTACAGCATGAAATCATGCTTGGCTAACACCTAGCTCAGGCACAGAAAAAATCCTCTGTGCTCACATGTATTTCATAAAAATACTTCCCTTGAATAGTAGGAGAAAGGGAAACACAGCCTTCCTCCAAATCAAGCAAAACCACTTTTAATTAGATTAAATATTGGAATGTCTAAGTTCACAACTTCAAATTGGTTTCATTATCTTGAGCAGCAAGTATCCTGCAATGAGATTCTGCTTCCTCTCTCACTTCCTTTGAGAAACATTCACCACCTTCTTCTTAAAGCAAGAGGAAACTGTTGAATACTTAGAATACATCTTTTCTAATTATTTTTTTAGTTCAGCTCAGACACAATATGCAGAAGCACAGCAGTTACTCACGTCCCAATAGGCAGTACTGACACAGGGAGATCATGCTATTAGAGCAGTTTTTAGTAAATGAAGAAACACAGCAACTGATTTGACTAAGAACCCAAAATCTGATTATTTCACAATTTGCATGAGATTTATTTTCTAGAAATTGCCAGCCTGCATTTACCAGTCTATTTGTGATTGATTTTTTTTTGTTGTTTCTGCTAAGACCACTTTGCACCATTCAAGTACCAGCTTTAAAGATTTTTATTCCTTACTTGACCAAGTTGAACAAAGGAAATGTTCGGTCTTCAACAAAAGGTGCATTCAAGGAAGCCCTGTCTTCTCTGTTACACAGCAGGTAAGGTAGTGTCATTTTCTCATGCTTTAATTAACAATTACACAAAAAAAAGCTGCCAAACCAAACTTCTTCATAAAAAAATAAATACAGATTTGTCAAGTAAAGTATCTGTCTCCCATTAACGGAAACAGCAAGCTTGCTTACAGTACTAAATTAACAATAAAGTAACTCTGCAATATATTCTTGTGAAATAAGTCTTACAGAGATTGCCCAAACTACTTTTGCCTAGGTAAGGACCCAGCTATACACATTCATTGGTGCACTCTGTAGAATCACAGACAAAGCGCATGCAAAATTCTTCATCAAATCCCCAGAGAAGTACTCAAAACTGTCGACCAAATGCAAAAGTTAAGGATCCCTTGCTGCAGTCTTCAGGACATGGTCTCAACTGCTGAACAGGAAAAGGAAATACAGAATATGCCTACAGGGCAATCCCTGAGAAGGTACGGGGCCCCAGAGGATCCATCAATCTTGTCTTCAACACAGGGGATTTATGTTACTATCCCATCTCTTGGTTAAATTGAAAGTTTTTAAATAAATATTGCAGTTCAGAAAGTCTAAAAGTTTTCTCAGAAAGCTGCATGCAAGACACCCATTTCACATATACTAGTCAGAAAAAAAAATTCCCCTACCCCATGTTATTTATGAAAACAGAGAAATGTCTCAGCTCCATCACATACATTTCAAATAACAACAATTTAGAACAATTATGGTCTTCTACACAGACACAGAACACAAAAGTGAATGAAACTGGTAAAGAAGAAGAGGAAAGAGAGAGAACAGAGTCAATGTAGTGCCCTCAGGAGGACGACCACACTCTAAAACTGAATCAACATCGAACTGAACTTTGGTAATTCAATTCATGAAGCTTCATTTGACTTTCAGACTACATGCATCCTCCTGCACAGGAGAAAACATCAGTTATCTTTGGATTACAATCAAAGAAAGTCAGAGGTCATATTATGTTTGACAGTAAAAACTCACTCTGTTGGAGAGTTTTGAACTTGAAAGAGAAGGGAAATACAATGAAAGGATGACCTCTCCACAGGAGACTGCTCCCGCTTTTTCAATTCCAAAATCCACAATGTGATTTCTGGAGTTCTGAAGAATGAGGGGGGAAAAAAGGATATCTTTTGAGGGTAAATTCTTTAAAGTTCCATATCTAAGTTTTTTAAATGATTCTGCATTCAGCTATGATCAGCACTTACATTTTCTGGGAATGGATTTTGTGCAGACTAAATTTCTACCATCAGTCACATCCCAAATTTAGGAGGGATTGGGAGTTACAGTATTTGCTCTTTAGAGTGATCATCTATGATTGCATTTTTAAAACAGACTTTGTAATTTTCACTTCAACTGCAAAATCCCAGAAATCTTGTAACTATTGTTTTGTATATGTACATAGAAATCCTTTAAGGCCAAAAAATGACACATACGTGTTTGAATGTTTATCATTTTCTAGCATGAATCACTGTTTTACAAAACTGCAAACAAATAGTCTCCTCAGAACCCTACTGTGCCATCATATACAAATTACACACTGGACAGATGGAGAAAACCTTGAATATAGGCAGCATGTTTTTTCAGTTCCAGTAACTTAACAGTTATTGTGCCTTCTAGGTAAAAACCAGATTAATATTTTCACCTAGTATAATCATCCTGTGATTTCATCTTCCTACAGAAATTCTGTATCCTGCACTACTTACATCAAGTTCTTCTTGTAAGGTAGTTAGCTCTGCAGAAAATCTAAAAGGTTACATTTAACTGCTCCTCAAGTATGTACTGAACAGTATGTGACCACCTGTTGTGCCCAAAAAAGCATCACAGAAATAGTTGTGCTTGGCTGAATATGAAGGTACAAACTGGAGTAATTTTTTGCTACCAATATTGAAACATGATGGTTTTAGACATCTATGCAACCAATCACTGAGGAAAAACAATATGGCCAGTGCTGAAATAGGAGGCAATACAAAAATAAATTAATGAGGCATAGGAGCCCATAAAATGCAAGTGCCTTAAAGAAAGCTGAACAAGTTCAGACTAAAGACAGATATTCCAAAATTGCTCTCTTAAATAAAAGTAGCCTAAGAGAAAAAAATGGTGATCCAAGGAAGAAGAAATACTACTTTACTGCACTACTTAAGCACCTCTTAACATTAAAATGCGCCCACTGGCCATAGCAGCATCTTAATTACACAAAATAATGCCCAATCACCAATCCTTTTGTAAAGGATTTCCAAGCTTTCTGAAATTCTAGTAGTAACTAAACCAAACATAGAACAAGTTAGTGTGCCACAGTATCTCCTGGGTGATATTGGGTGGTATATTTGCTTCCGCATTCCAATTGCAATCTCATTTACTACTTATTCCTTAAGCTAAACAGGCACTTAAGCATATGTTTACAATTCTTTTGCAAGTTCCAATTTTTCTCCAGTCTAGACAGCTTGGGAAAACACATAGAAATACCTCTAGTTGCATGTCTTTGTTTCATTCTCTCAATACTGAAGTTTTCTTCAGTATTTAGATTTTAAGAGCCTCAAAACTCTCTCATCTTCCTTCTCTCCTTTTCCATTAGAGCACAATATATCAGTTCAATGTTCTCACTTTTCAGCTTTGTTCTCTTCCCTTCCCCACCCAGAACTGCAGTACAAGACCTACTCTTCGTTGAAGTTCATCATCTGCCTACCACTCCAGAGACGTATCCCAAGAAATACCTACAGGGCTGTTCACCTTCACTACATCAGGAATTGAGACAGGCAGTCCACTTCCTCATTCTGCGCATGTGAAGTTCAGCTACCTGCCAGTACTAGCTCTGCAACTTAAGTCATCTGTAAGCAGCTCTCCAAATCAGTCCTTAGCTGTGTTTGCACTCCCATGCAAGATGTTTCCGAACAGAATACATTTAGCTTCCCCTTCTTTTCACGTGATTAATCCAATTATTCAATTGATAATCACTGCTTGGTTCAGAGTTCCGTCATATTCAGAAAAATGGCAAGAGAAGGTACAGCCACATCTTCGTACATAGCAAGTCACCTAAATACACAGAAGATGGATGTTAACCATTTTACTACTATTCCTTCCAAAGGGCAGACAAACCTTCGTTTTTATTTGTCTGAACAGCCAAACATGACAAATCATTTATCTCCTATACTCGAAAAGATCATAGCAACAACTCAGATGCTACACAGCTGGTAACCAAGTAATACCTAAAGTGAACATGCAGTTCTGTAAACACCGTGCTAGAACATCATACACAAGAGCAGATAACCCCTAAGAACCAGCACCCGATGTTCACTTAGAACAAGTCCTGCTTTTGCAGACTACTTAAAAATAAAATAAATAAAAGGCTGAAATATTTAAACACAGAATAACTGAAATTCATAGAAGTCCTGAAAAGTTTTAAAAGCTCCAAACAGAATGAACTGCTTCACCTCACAAATTATCCACTGAGAGAAATCATCCTAAAGGAACACTTTCTATTTCCCATATTTAATACTGAATATGAACTGCTACTATTCAACAATGCACAGTTACCAAACATGTAAACTGAACCAGCAAGAGTAAACACTGCTGGGAAGATATGGTCAAAGCACCTCCAACGTTTTCATGTTCTGTATTAATACTTAAGTCAAACTTAAGCCACTGAATCAAAGCTTTACCTTCATGAAGCTACAGGCAATAAAGCTAGCAGGGTCAGCCCAGACCTACCTCCTAACAAGTAGTAACATCATCATGCTTCCCTCAAGTACCTCATGAAAACACGGCCTTCTCTTTTCTACTGGGTCATACAGCGCTGGGAGCTTCTGCTTTATCAACACATATACTAAACCACACTTGCCACACCTTTTTATAAATTTGTTTTCATGCATATTCATTTAGCCTCATGAACATTACAGTCACCTTCGAGAATGTTCCTCCATGCATGTTCATTTAGTCTCATGACTATTACCAACCATCTTCGAGAATGTTCCTTTCCTTTAGTGCATCCGGCCCCTCCTGGACCACCCAGGAACTCTCAAGAGCTCTTCCCCAAGGCTCTGCAAACACAGACCCTCACACACCAAAATCCAATACAGCTAAACCCCGCAAAAATGTTAAACCACAAATTTTGTCAAACACTTACACTTGAAGATAAACACTCATAACTTCACAATTGCCGCCATTTCCTGTCATGTTGACATGAATCTCCTTAATATCCATTCTCATAGTGACATGCAAAACAGTTGCTCCACACAGTATCTCTGGACATGGATCAGAATCCACCGCTTGCCTTTTCACATGTTCACAGAGTTAACTAATTATTAATGTGGCAACCACTATCTTATTCCTACAGATTAAGTCAGCAAAACAATTTGATCAGAATTTCTAGATGTAGTTGGCCTTCCCTGAGCAAATCTGAATAACAATTCCAGTAAAATCTACACTAGAAACTTAAGAATCAAAGCAGGACCTTCTCCAGTTCCAGTTCACAAGTATCTGTTTAAAGAATCATTAAGTAGTAAATAGATTAAAAGAACGTACTACAAACTTAATTCTCCATGCCTTCTTTAACAAGACTATCCGAGACAGAGAATCAAAATCTCTTTCATTACCAGTCAGGCAGTATGAACTTAAAAAGGAAAATCCAAACATTTTCAGGACTTATATTCTTTCTAATGTCAGAAAATAATTTGTATTGATAATCCAAACCACTATCTCTGGCTTTATTCCACCTTGCACATGATAGGAGAGATCACACTGCAGTGAACTATCTGTTCCTTCTCCCATATCCCATCTTCTATGCACTAGGCAAACACTGACTAGCAAGAAAAAATTGTAAGTAAAATTCATTTTACAAAGGCAACTTCCCTTCACCACAACGTGCCTAAGAAGAATATTAAATTTTAATGAGTTTTGGTTTTCTTCATTAGGTGGTGCTATAGACAAGACACCAATTGCCCTGAAAATGCTCTGAATACCAGCATAAACTTAGATTTTAACACTTCCTTAAGGAAATTCATATAAAACACCTCTATGATTAAAAGATTTTGATTGTGCAAAACAATCTACTTCATTACAAATCTGAAACGCTAGTTCACAAAATTGATTTTACTCCAGTCTTGATGATGGCAATGGAAGCTACCTGGAGT
The DNA here is from genome assembly GCA_013389865.1 of Piaya cayana. Lineage (NCBI taxonomy): Eukaryota > Metazoa > Chordata > Aves > Cuculiformes > Coccyzidae > Piaya > Piaya cayana. Next base: position 26,758 of record WAAB01009047.1, on the reverse strand, counting down.
CTGCTTATACAGGCTGTCTGCAGCAACAAGCAGATAACCCAGTGAATGTCCTGATACCAGTTTTCTCACTAGCTCCACCAGACTTGTTTCTACATAGATTTGTCACAGAATGAAGAGACAAACACAACTGAATGTTTGGTTTCTTGACATAATTTTAATTTTGTCTAGAGCAATGAAGTGATAGCATCAGAAACCCCATGTTGGCAGTAACGATAATTGCCAATTACCGGCCTCTGCAACCTTATCCTTATTATCGGAATTAATTAAGAAAGATATTTTTTTCCAAGAGTTACATGAAATGAATAACTTCTTCTATCCATGAATGCTTTCAGCTACATTACTAGGAGTTAGACACAAGAAATCAGGTACAGTATGAAATTCAGTTTCATTCACAATGTCTACAAAGCTTTATCACTAGATTACATTTCTATTTTGGTACAATCCCTTGATCTCATCCACTTAGCCTGAAAGTAGAACATTTGATTAAAAAGGATGATAACTGAATTGAATTGTATAAGAGAGAACTAAAGATGCCTGAAAGTTAACAGAGCTAGAAAAAGTTTTATTTTTAAGCTTGCATCAACAAGATTCTACATACCATTCAGCTTTTTAAAGAATTCAACAGCAAAAGTTATTTGACCTTTCCCAAGTTACTTAGTACTTCCAGTGTTACTAGAAACTAGGAATTGCAGGTGCCTAGGTAAGAGATGCAGTACACTACTAAAACATTGCCATGATAATGTCTAGCCTTGCACCATAATTATTATCAGAAAAAATAATTACTCCTGAAGTGAAACCATTCTGCCTGTTAATTTTATATATAAGCCTTTAAGCTGCATGCACAACTTAGTTGTGTAGGAGGTATGAGACATGTTCATAAATCAAGTCAGCTTGAGAGAAGGAATATATTTATAAATGTTACTCAGAGTTGAGGGGGGTTAATAAAATACAAATTACCTTCAAAACAGGGCACTATCAGGTTATATAGATGAAACCTTTTGACCAACTCCAATTATTTAGTACTGAGCAACCATGTACCAACATGACAAAAAAAAAAAAAAAAGAAGTAGCAGAAACATTCCTAAGCTTTGTCATACAGAGGGTGTGGTGTGTGCTTCCCATGCACACACAAAATTTTACAAAACTAAAATTAATCCACACACACGTATTAATCCACACACACTGAAGATTTGGAGGTGCAGCTTCTGAATGTTTATCTGGAAAGAGCACAACAAAGCAACAGCACCAGCGCTGCAAAGTGACAATTCACAACCTTTGGTCCTTCTGCAATGACCACCCTATGCTGTGCTCTGATGTAATGCCACACCCTCAGAGCAACAAATAGTACCACTTCTGCAGAAGCAGGATTTCTTTACTTTACGCATCATCAGAAAATGGTCTCATGGTATTTCTCACTTTCAAAGTGACCAAAGACCACTCCCCTTCTAGTGACAGAGAAACTCATGACGTCAGCCCTGCCAGGCCATCCAGTCTTTTTGTCAAGCTTCCAGTCACTGATTAACCTGACAGGAAAGTTTTTAACATGTTAAACCAAAATTGAACATCATAATTAAAGGACAGTATCCAAGGCTTGCTCAAAACGCTTCTGAATACCAGAATGTGACATACCTTTCTGATCGGCATAGTCAACATTCTACTAGATGTTGCACACACCTAATAGCTACAAACACAGACAGGACACAGCCACATCCCCTTCTCCTAGCAGAGGGGAAATTGCTCCATGGACAAAAGAACAGCCAGGATTTCAGTCTCTTGTCTGAACCAAGCAAAGCGATGCAAAACCAGACCTGTCATGACCATACCAAGCAAAACCACATGCTTAGATACTGCATGACCAGAGATGTATCAGATGCTTTTGGGAGAAGAGTCTCTCCTGAAACAGAAAGCAATATTCATTAACAGTATTATTAAGAGTCTGCTGCTACAAACATCTCAGTTTCATTTCTCAATAGAACATCAGTTTTGGAAAAGACTCCAGGACAGAACAAGAAGGCTTCATTAGTGCTACAGTACCTATACAAAAGCTAGGAGTTAGCATAATTCCTTCTTCATTTAGTCCACTGCAATTCAACGACTACTGCAGCAATCCTTTCATTAAGAATGTTCAAGAATCAATATCAAAATTCCTAACAAAAATTCCACAAGCACACAGTATGCACTCCTTTAAAAGGGCATCTCCTAGCAAACCCAGCCAACCAAAAATCCTGTATTTCAAGATTTCCAAAGTTGGGTGGGAATTTGTGCATATGAATTCTGGATTTAAGAAATCTTTAAATCTCACCACCTCACTGTCAAATGTCTTTGTTGGAGGCATTAGGATTACAATGCCAGCTGATTCTTTCTTCAGTTATGCCTGCCATCAGAATGAGTCTTCTGATGTGTTTATTCTTTGACTAAAAATCCCAACGACTGAACATTTTGATTTTCTGGATATGAGACAGAAGGACCATTGATCTAAACAGAGGTCCAGTGTTATGACAATTCAGTAATCAAGTATTACACAGTACATCACCTGCTGTTTTCTAGAACTTTGTGACACACCTCCTAAACACAATGCAGCAGACTAATTTCTCAATCTCCTTCTCAATTTCTCTTACTTTAAAAACCCTTTTTAAAAGGACTACAACATCTTAGAAGAAACATAAAACACCATGTTGTATTTTGATACAAGCATGCATTCATTTGGAAAAAGATGCACACAAACAGGAAGACATATTCATAGAGTAATTCATAAAACCATTTGCGGCTCAGCATTATGACAAGAAATTACATGCACTAATAAGCACTAGGCTTGCTTCCAAGAGCAACATCTGTCATGGAAGAGGAACATTCCATTCAACCGGTGTAATCCCAAGTACAACCAAGCCAATGGAAACTGGAAAGATCTAATAGCTCCACAAGTTTCACTCACCTCTTCCCACCTCCTCACTGAAAACAAGGGAGGAAGAGATGGATGGTTACACACTGTCAGTAACGGCCACTTGAACCACCAAGACTGCAGCATCACATCAGCTAGATCACCAAGCACAGCCCAGCTTGAAGAACAGTTCAGAACAAAATGAAGTTCAAGAGTAAGACACACACTAAAAGAACAGCTTCAGATGTTAAATAACACTTGAGACAGCCTGTATGGAATATGTACAGCAAATTATAATTGATGTAAGCATCAGTGTAAATCACGTGAGTATTATGCTAACAGATTCAGATACTCCTAATTACTTTAAAAACTCATGTAAGTGTGTTAATGGAATATCCTACAAGTACCTAGACAGCAATGATGAGACTATTCCAAGAGCAGTGTTTTAAATGTAGAATTCATTATAGATGAGACTGCAAGCCCTGTAAAACTTATAGTAAAAATAGTAGTTTACACCGAAATATTTCACTATGTGAGAACCCAGGGTTTTTTGAAAGTGGAAGTAAGATAAGCTATCTAAAAAGACTTTCACTAGTGCTATAATCAAGTGCCAATAGATTTTTACTACAATAACTCATAGGGTATGTGAGACAATACATCTCAATTATGAAGACCCAGGCTAAACATCTGGTGTTATAAATTCACTTGTGGGGAGAATCAAATAAAGTTGGACTACATAAATCTAAAGCCAAGAGGTCTGAGTTTATTTTTCATTTACACTGCCAGATCATCAGCAAAGACAACTCAGATTAAAACCTGCAAAAGTTTTACTTTCTGCAACTACCTTTTTACATGTGATTATTCAAAAACTGGAAGAAAAAGAACCAACAACCAATCTCTTACATGACCCACAAATAGTTTCAAATAAATTACTTGTCCAGCATTCAACTCCATCTTATTAATAACGTAAAATTATGTAAGCAAAAAGCTACGTTATCTATTACCCAGGCACATTATTCTTGATCTCTTCCTGTAAGGTTTCTGACCCAGCATTTCCTTGCAGCATAATATATAAGCATTCACTGTAATTTTCTCTATTCTTATGGTTCAACTATGTTTTCTCCTAGATAGTGTTCAAGAGGATAAAATTTTAAGTCTCCTGTTCGCATCTACTGCTCAATTAGAAAGTGAGAGGTTTCTACTGTATTTGGAACAATTAATTTTTTAGGGAAATGGAATGCCTTGATTTAAAATAGCCCCAAGCTTGTTACGATGGAGCTGCAGCTTGCTAGAACTTCAAATGGTGAGTATTTCAGTATATTTACCAACAGATTACAGGAAGATGCATGTAACATTTCACTGCCAGTGACCAGGCCAGTGAAGCAGAGATGTCTGGAACACTGGGTTAAAGAAAAGTAAGTAGAAGTCACCAAGACATATACACTAGATTACTTTGCAAAAATTAGGGCATTCTGGCATTTCTTCTGCTTGTTCCTGGATAGTCAGTCTTACCATGCTTAAGTGTTAATAGATCTCTTAACAGTAGCATTGTTTTTCTAATTGTCTTCTTTCTCAAGCACCCGATAATTCGAATAACAAGTAGACATAACGATTATTAACAAATCATTATCAGAAGTAGGGAAAAAAATCACAACACATATCCACATGCTACTTACTTCACACCAGTGAAACAATCTCCTAATCTAGCTTTGAATACATATAGCTTTCTATTTGCGGATTTGGCTTTGTTTTACATAAAACATACACCGAGCTTTTTTCCTAACATCCAATATCAGGCATGAGTGCAAAACATTATATCATCAATTCTAACACTAATAGCTAACAAATCATAAAGAGTTCATATGTTATGAGAGGCTGGACCGCTGGGCAGAGTCTAACGGCATGAGGTTTAACACGGTCAAATGCCGGGTCCTGCACTTGGGGCACAACAACCCTATGCAGAGCTACAGACTGGGAGAAGTCTGTCTGGAGAGCTGCCAGGAGGAGAGGGACCTGGGGGTGTTGGTCGACAGCTGACTGAACATGAACCAGCAGTGTACCCAGGTGGCCAAGAAGGCCAATGGCATCCTGG
>WAAB01009047.1:0-21707 GCA_013389865.1 Piaya cayana | reverse complement strand
CTCAAGCTCTGCCAGGGGAGATTTAGGCTAGAGATTAGGAGGAAGTTTTTTACAGAAAGGGTCATTAGGCATTGGAATATGCTGCCCAAGGAGGTGGTTGATTCGCCTTCCCTGGGGGTGTTTAAGGCACGAGTAGATGAGGTCCTGAGGGACATGGTTTAGTGTTTGATAGGAATGGTTGGACTCGATGATCCAATGGGTCCCTACCGACCTGGTGATTCTGTGATTCTGTGAAAGAGAAACAGGATAACTGATTTAGCTTTTGACATTAATCAGCAAGAAGGGGAGCTCATTTGTGTGGCTGCACCATCAGAATTATCCATGGTTTTTTCCTAACTGAAGAAGATAAATATGTTAACAAAGTGGTCATGGCATTTGTGACGTCATGTGCTGCTGCACAAAGACCAGCAAAGCACAAGCTTCAACTTGTCACACATAGAGAAGCCAATTTTAAAGCGCTGCAGCTCAAAATTTGCACATCTTAAAAATACAGTTAAAATACCTGATGTTAGCATGAACTCCCAGATCTCCCATCTTTGTTTATACAGTGTAATCCATCACACAGGCAACCCAGTTCCTTTTGGTTACACTGCCTGCAGTATTATTCCAGATATATCATAGACCGTGGACCAAATAATTCCTGAGTGGCTAAATCCTCCCCAAAAATATACATCATCTTTTACAAGCAACTTATCCTCAAGTGAAGAATCCAGCAAACTTTTCATCAAGTCCTACCTTTTTAGCAATACAATATACCACAGTATAATATTGCAAGGGGGGGAAAAATGCTTAGGTTTTGTATCTGTGGAAATTCAAGGTTTAAACAGATAATTAAAAGTGCAAGGCTGAAGTCTTGCTGATGCCTGCTCTTCAGGCTTTAAAAAGAGAATATTTTAATGCTGTCACTGCCATGTTTGAGAAACCTGCCACTAGTAGCATACCTCAAAACACTTGAGCTTCAGAATTATTTACTTCAAAAAAAAGTGCACAGAGCTGTATCTTCCCCCTGCCAGTGACTTAATGATCAAACAAACAGCTCGTAGGCAGATGCAATATGACAAGTACAATGGCTTAGAATATTTAATAGCAATCTAACGTAGTATATCATCAAAACAGACACAGAAAAAGAACAGCAAGTCATACGATTTTCTATTGCATTCTAATTAAGCTAGACAAATAAAGACAATAATTAAAAAAACGTTATTTTGCTAGCATTTGTCTAGAAAAATCCTGATTACTGGATTCTAGCCGTGCTTTCTTGACCCTCCTCTCCCTCAATATAAAAGGAAAGTAATTATGGCTTAAAAAATCTTGTCAGCATAAACTGCTTCACAGGGCCACATGGGACCAAGTCTCTTCAGCAGCCACATCTATGCATGTTTACTGTTTTTCAGTTTAAAACCCTTACAGCATTTGAAAATCAGATTCTCCTTCACTGATCCAATACTAGCCTAATGCCTGTACTTGCAAAATCTGTCTGTACTTGATCTAAAGCATGCAGTCAAGATAATCCCATCCAGACTTGAAATCCTTGCATCTCAAATGTTACCAAGTGTGAATGAAATTTCTGATCATGGTACCTCTAAAGAGCTAGAAGCCGACAAGTTGAACACAAATCTGCTCCTGTATCTGTTGCACACTGTGATGAACAATACCAGTAGGACGCTACATGTAATATATGCTCTCTTCATTTGGAAAGCTTTCCTGGACGTCTGTGGGAAGCACGCCCGGGTTCCTGCAACTTCATTACATACTGCTCTAACACACATGTGGGGTAACTGAATATCCAGAAGAGACTTTACCACCTCTAAGCCTATAATTCCTTGTCACAGCTTGAACATGCTGGGCTACCACCACTACTGTCAGCAGGTGTGCTAATGACACACTAAAAGCATGCCATTCATAGTTCATCTATCCAGGAGTACAGTGGTTCTACCAGGATACACAGTGCAAAATCTTAAAATGAAGAGTGGGATGCTATGCAGACTAATGGTATTTCCAAACTCTGGGATTTTCACATGCATTTAGTGCCCTTCAAAAGCTGTACTTAAATTTCCAAGCAGCATTTGTAACAAGTTTGCTGTAAAGACAGGAGGGATTAAAGAAATTTTTTGCTTTTTCACTTTTCTCAATGTATCTACGCTGTCCAACCTGGGAACATAGTGCCATCTTCAATTTTCTTGTCAATCAGTATCTCACTAAGGGGCAGACAATCTAAACCCCAATGTCTCAGATAAAGTGCCCCAATTATTGAGACAAATGTACAACACTGCAATTTGGCTCAGTCCTCTCTTGGGTAATTACAGGGTAGGAATCTGTCCCAAGCCTTTTTAACTTCCAATGTTGATTTGTTTTAAGAATTCTCATCTACGGTGAGGCAAGAGACAACCTTGCACACTGCACCAGAAGCAGATGGATTAGGAATACCACCATTCCATTAACTAGCTGTGCATGTGAATACAAATGAAGCTGTTCCACTATGTGGTTTGCGAAAAGTCACGAGTACTAGGTACAGAACAGGCAGCAGCAGGTTGCACAAAAACCGGTTTGGCCCTATTATGAAGTTTGCACACTCATCATTTGTTAGAAAAAACAACAATACTGAAACATGCATTCCGCACACGACCATACAGTACCCTACACTGGGCAAGTACAACCATCCTAAACCCTCAGGTGACACATATACTGGGCATGTCATATCTGAATTAATCTTTACTGAATAAAGACAAATAGAAGAGTAAACAACTAACATACCAGGGTAGGCAGAGAACAGACATACAAAGAAGAGCAAAAGCTCAGTCAATAAGCATCAACATACCTCCTCAAATGGGGAGTCTAAATTTGGCAAGATAATCAAGCCAAAAACTCTTATTTTAAAAGCTGCCTTCCCTCTCTGCCCTTTCTTTTACATCTACTCTCTTTGCAGTGCAAAAGAGAGGTTCTCAGAAAAATCCTCAGTTCAGCTGTTGGTCTTGAGGCCACTGCACTCATGCACAGCAGACAATCCTTGCAAGAGAATCCTAGGAATTCCTGCAGTTAGGTCATAAAATTGACAGATTTTTCCCTGTTCCCTTTTTAACTCTTGCAGTCAAAAACCAGTGACAACAGTAAATAATCGTCAAATAACAAAATTTCAAAATAGCATCAGTGCCACAGCACTGGCACCAGAGTACTGGTCCTTAGCAGTACTGTAGGTTCTTCAGTAAGTTCCTACAGAAGCAGCCAGTATGCCACTCTTTGGGGCCAGCATAATACCATTTATACAGTGAACTTCGAGTGCTTATGCCTTTTCACCATACATCATTCTTACTCTCCAAAATTCTAAGTCCTAACAGTAATAAGTCAGCTACTCCATCTGGTAGATTAAAAAATCCAGATGGTGCATTTAGTATCATAGAATCACTAGGCTGCAAAGGACCCACAGGATCATTGAATCCAACCATAGCTATCAATCACTAAACCATGCCCTTCAGCCACCTGTCTTTTAAACACACCTCATGGGCANCTCTCTCAGCTGTTCCTCATAGGGCCTGTTCTCCAGCCTCCTCACCAGCTTTGCTGCTCTTCTCTGGACTCACTCCAGAGCCTCAACATCCTTCTTGTGGTGAGGGGCCCAGAACTAAACACAGGATTCGAGGAGTGGTCTCACCAGGGCTGAGTATAGAGGGAGAATAACCTCCCTGGACCTGCTGGTCACACCGTTTCTGATACAAGCCAAAATGCCATTGGCCTTCTCGGTCACCTGGGCATACTGCTGGTTCATGTTCAGTCAGCTGTCAACCAACACCCCAGGTCCAAATATCAGTATCAACCAACCCTTCCTCAGGAGGCTTCCTCAACTGCATTAAGAAAAGAAAACTACTTACCAGCTGTGAGCAAATGTTGATCAGTAGTTTTCTATGTTCTCCTGTGCCCTATTTTCAATGAAAGCATAACTAGTCAGAGGAAAAACATAGCAGCATAGACTTCAATGTATCTGCTGTTACCAAGTACTAAAACCTGACTTACATTCGAAATCTATCACCCTCATCAATGCATTTCTCCATGGTTTACACACCAGAAAAACACTGCTAGACAGAAAGGAGTTTTGATCCAGACTGTGAGACTACAGGAAAATGAACAAGGTCTCACTAGAATGTAACGCCACTGTGGAAAGACATATGCATGTCAGCTCTTTAGTATATAAAACAACCAATACCAAGATGTTACATCAATCCACATCCTGGAAAGTAATTATACAGGGCACAAGATAGCCCCAAATAATAACAAAACAAAAGAAAAAAAAACACCACCCAAATCCCCCTAAAAAAATCAAACTCCACAGCCCTCTTCAGATTTACCCGCTTTGTTTTTTTTTCAGGTCACTGCTACACCCACATAGATACACAGCTTTAAACAGCTTGAAAGGAAAATGTCTGCTAGCTCCAATGTTTATTCTACTCAAAGAATGATTCTCTGAGCAGGTACATAAGAACTCGCTATTGATAGTGCAAATAAAGTAGCAGTGTTCCTAGGAAATCATTAAATTAAGCCAACTCAAATAGGGCAACTATTTTCCTCTGTTTTTAACTAGTCTGGCTACCTCTTACTTTACTTGAAAAACCTCTTCACCTGTACAATATCTTTTAAACAATGACATCTGACTTCAGCATCAAACTGGACACACCTTTGAAACAGAAGCCTCGTTATAAGAATTTTATTGCTCGGAAACGACCTTACGTAATTCTTACAAGGAAGCATGGATTAGTGGCTGAACCAAGGCAAGAACCACCATCCACAGAAGCAAAAAGCAGCAACAACTAGTTTCAGGAAAATAAACTGAAAAACACAGAGGACAAAAAAAAAAGCCATCTCTACAAAAACACTACTGTACAGTCTCAAAACTATACTAGGGCCATAAGACAACTGATAAATTGGCCAAGCTAGTAAGCACTCAAAGCTGACGCCAGGTACACATAGAGTAACAACATGAAAGCAGCAAGTTACAACTCCAGGTGCATGGCCACACATATTCATCGTGCCACGATTGAGCTATCAGACTGGACAACCTCAGGCCAGTGTGCTGCAAAGTACTCCTTGTAATCTCACCATGAGTCCCACATTGCGAGTGCCTTAGCTTACGAGTAAAATATCCTTTCAAACTCCCCCCCCTGCTCTTGTGCAGACAGCTTCTTTTATAGTCAACAGAACAATGGAAAAAGCAATAGGTTTCTTGTGCTATTCCTGAGAGTACACTGATGGGGAAAAAAAAATACCTTATCTGAATTGGTTCCAGAATTTTCAATATTCCATATAAAGTAACTGCTTGATTCCAGTCCCCCTCAAATCCTAAACTCATACACAACTATACATTAAAGAGACCAAGGGATTTAATGTGACCAAAAGGTTTTAAAAACGTGGCAAAGAAGACTCCTTAATCCAGTCTTAGAACAAACAAACCCTCAACTTTTACCTTAAAGGCTAAACACAGAATGGTTGGACTCGATGATCCGGTGGGTCTCTTCCAACCTGGTAATTCTATAATTGGAAAGAAGTCTTTTAATTAATGCTATGTTCCGCTATCGTGTACTCCTACTCTAAAGATACACATAACATCCACCTTTGACAAATTCCACATTTTTACAAAATATTTCTTTAAAGAAAAGGGCAAACTATAAACACTGATTTGATTTTTAAAGACTTTTCAACTGTCTTCATTTACTAGCCTAAGCTTGTCCCAACAACACAGAAGAGAGAAAGAAGTTATACTTCTACTTAGACTAAAAGGGCAGCAGTGAGATGGCAGTAACAACTGGGAAAGCAGATTGTACCGTGTAAATTAAAAGAAAGCTTGAAAAAATTGGATTAAGTATTCCACCTTATCCATAGATTTATTTTGTCTTCTCCCTAAATAACCTCTCCACACATTAAACCCACTTTAGAGATGCATACTGCTGAGCAGTAACTCTCTGTATTATGAAATCGGTATCAATGTTACTGTTTATATTAACCGGTTTTCAAATGACAGATTTTTCTTTTTATGAGATGACAACTGGCAGACATACATACCCTGTAGTGCTACAGGGACAGCTTGTTAAAGCCTCAAACCCACTTACATTTAGCTCTACAGACCTCAGCAGCAAGAGTTCCCACTTCCTTATATATGTTTAGGGACTTCTGGGGGAAAAAAGCTAGACGAACATTTTACACATAACACAAGTAACTTTCTAAATATACTGTTGTGTAAAGAAATCATGCATAGCTCTTCCCCAGTGGAGAAGTGACATGACTGCATACCTATTGCAAGTAACCGAACATGTACAGATCCACTCCATATTCCAATGGAAAATCTGAACTATCTGGAAACCTGACATCAATGGCCACTTCCAGCAGCTACGCACACAAGACAATGCCTCATTTCACCATTACTCTTCATAAGATAAACAATTTCAGACAATTTCCTTTAGAAAGTTTTTGTAATACATTATGTACATAAATCAAGGACTGTGGTGGCCTCGGCCACCAACCCACCCAGCCTCTCTCTCACTCCCCCTCCTCAGCAGGACAGGGGACAAAATAAGATGGAAAATCTCACAGGTCAAGATAAAGACAGGAAGATCCCTTACCAATTACTATCACAGGCAAAGCAGGCTCAACATGGAGAAAATTAATTCAATTTATTTGCCAATTAAAATTGATTAGTGAGAAAAGATTAATGACAACCACTCCTCCTTCTCCTTTCTCTTCTCCCAAGCTGAACTTCTCTCCTTCAGTCCCTCCTCTACCTCTTCCCTCCTGAGCATCACAGGTGGATAGGGAATTGACACTGGAGTCAGACTGTAACAGCTCCTCTCTGCTACTCCATCCTCCTCACACTTTCCCCCTGCTCCACAGTCTGGGCTCTTCCTACAGGGCACAGTCCTTCACAAACTGCTCCAGCATCGACCTCCTTCATACACTGCAGCCCTTCAGGATAAACCTGCTGCAGCATGGACTCTCCATGGACTGCAGCAGCTTCCTTCAGCAAACATCCACCTGCTGTGGCGCAGGGCCCTACACAAGCTGCAGAGTATATATTCACTCCAGTGCTGTCTCTACCACAGACTGGAGGGTGGATATCTGTTCCACTGCATTCTCCTCCAGAGGAACCTCTGCTTTGGTGCCTGGAGCACCTTCTCTCCCTCTTGCAGTGCTACAGGCTAGAAGTCTGGCTGGAAAGCTGCCTGGAGGAGAAGGACCTGGGGGTGTTGATTGACAGCAGCTGAACATGAGCCAGCGGTATGCCCAGGTGGCCAAGAAGGCCAGTGGCATCTTGGCTTGTATCAGAAATGGCGTGACCGGCAGGTCCAGGGAGGTTATTCTTCCTCTATACTCAGCCCTGGTGAGACCACTCCTCGAATCCTGTGTGGAGTTCTGGGCCCCTCACCACAAGAAGGATGTTGAGGCTCTGGAGTGAGTCCAGAGAAGGGGCTGGAGAACAGGCCTTATGAGGAACGGCTGAGAGAGCTGGGGTTGTTTAGCCTGGAGAAGAGAAGGCTGAGGGGAGACCTCACTGCTCTCTACAACTACCTGAAAGGAGGTTGTAGAGAGGAGGGAGCTGGCCTCTTCTCTCTACAACTACCTGAAAGGAGGTTGTAGAGAGGAGGGAGCTGGCCTCTTCTCCCAAGTGACAGGGGACAGGACAAGCAGAAATGGCCTCAATCTCTGCCAGGGGAGGTTCAGGCTGGAACTTCTCTTCCTTTTCCCACCTTCCTGTTTGCAAAGCCACTTCTCACACTATTTTTCCCTGTACATCCCTCACTGCCATCCATAATTTCCCCCTTTCTTAAATACACTTCCCTGTGTTACCACACAGACTGAAGGTAAGCTCAGCTGTGCCCTGCAGTGGGGTTATTGGAGCTGGCTGTGTCTGGCACCAGACACTCCCAGCCCTTCCTCACAGAGGTCACTCCTGCAGCCCCCGCTGCCAGCATCTGGCCATGCACACTCAGTACAGCTCACAAGCTGACGGGAAACAAGAACATTTTGGAAGGGTTTCAGTGAGAAAAGGCACATTTACTGAACTGCACCAAATACAACAGATTCACAGAAGTGTGCATGAGCACCAAACCTGGATTCCAGCTTCAGAAAGCCAAGGAAGGCAGACAGTTCACCAATTTGTGAAGCAATACAGCATTTTATTTTTGTTCACAGCCTTCAGCAAACATCAAAACCAGACCCTGCAAAGCCACCTTTTAGTCACTAACAGCAGAGGCCAAAGAAGTGGTGAGAAAAAAACAGAACTTCTTTTGACAGCTTCAGGCAGATTCATAGAAGCCTGAAAATCACCACCATTACATCTATGTGTAGCCAAGAGCCAAGTAATAATGACTTTACTCAGCTGTGTTATCTACGTCCAACAGTGGGTTTGCCTCATGACGGTTTACATGGGCATACATTTTATTTCTGCACATCCACATCAAAACACTTAAAGGATAATCACCACTAGGTAACAGCACTTGAGCAATGCATGACAAGTACAATACAGTAAAACTGACAATAGTTTTCATAATATAAAAGCTCTCCAAGTGCTTTAGTGGTTAGTTGTACAGAGCTGTGCTACAACTCCAAATAGTCAAGAGCTGCACAGAAGTGACCTGCAACATATAGGGCAGCTCTCTGAGACTTCAGAAAGCTTTTTGCCACATCACATGCAAATGCAGTCACCAGAATTATTTCAAATGCCATATCTGTATTAACAACCTTGGAAGTTAATGACTCCACACCTTTACTTCTATTAATTGATCTTTAAGAATTGCATTCATTTATATTCATAAAAATCTTGCAGGAAGAGTCATAACTGCCCTAACATTAAAGGAAATTAATACAGCTACACATTTTTATGTACAAGTTTATTAACAAACACCCAACATCGAAAACAAGTTCATGAAGCTTTTTCTGAAGGTTTCTGGTATATAAGTATTTCTAACCCAATGAAGACCAAATATTTCCTATGCATATGTAGTAAAACTGCATGGTTAAACCCTGGGACCTAGCTGTACATATAGAGCAAACAAGTATCTACTGTTATGATAATGTCTTCTGTCCATAGGTTTATTTAAGCAGCTTAACTGGCTTTCTTTGGATGCTACCTGAACAAGTACCGAAACTTCAGGAGGTATCTGTCAGCAGTACTAACAGAGACAAAAATCAGGCCAGGCCATTCTACTTGTTCATATCCCTAAAGCACAAGGAAGGCTACATATTTTTTCCATGTTTATTTATGTACACTAACATCTTTTAGGGATTAAAATAATGTGCAGTGGTCTTACTTTGTCTCCTAGGAGACAGGCAAATCTATTTAGAAGTGACTACACCTAAACATAGAGATGAAGCTGCCAAGAAGCAATTGTATGTAGGAAGAAAGTTCCTGTTCCAAAAAATTAAGGCAGACAGAAATCACAGCCTTGGACAGGCAAGATATCTAGGAGCTGGATTACTAAACTTGAATCCAAACAGAAAGGATTAACACACCAACCACCTCTTAATTCTCTCATGAAAGCACATTACCTCAACAATAATCAATGAGGACAGAGGGATTAACAACTAATGAAAACACACTGCACTCAGGCAGAAATTTCAACTGAAATGATTTTTTGTTTACAGTATAACCAAAGCTGCAACTGCAGGTCTTGCAGAAACACTCAGCTTAAGCTTATCCAGAAAAAAACAGTTCATTAATCCACAACTGCACAAAGCACAACACATACTACAAACACCTGGCCAGACACCAACCAAGAACTTCAGATAGATAAACTGGGCTGATCTGGGGGTAATACCATCGGTGCCCATGCCAGCAAGGTTCTCGCCACCCTTCTGACAAGTCCTGAAGCATACCCAGCTCCCCTAGAACCAGCAGTGTACAGGGTCATCAACCCTTAGGAACGCACCAGAGCTGGTCTAAGGTCAGTCATCATATACACAAACACATACACCCCACAGGAACATATAATGTAAACACCGTCCTCAACAACAGACATTTCAACCCACAGATCCATACCCCTTGCATTGTGCTACTGGCTTATGCACGTGAGGCTTTTTCTACTGCCTCATTCATTTTGTAGGAGCAAGATTTCTGTGAAAACTCTTTATTCTTATCAGGCTCATGATCAAGCAATTGCAGGATCCTTTTTCTGAAAGTTTTAGTGTTTAAATAACTTCTCTGCAACACAATCTATTAAGGCTCCCATATGGAGAGAATTAAAGGAAAGGCATTAATGCAATTACAGGTAGATCACTGCATTAAAGCTATTAGTTTATAACAACAGCGGGGGGGGGGGGATTATTCTAAAGAAATTCAAAAAGCATGAGATATTTCAGTAACTGTAACTAGCTACTGGTGAGACACTAGCACACTCTTTACTTTGAAAAATGTTCCCACTCATCCTGGATCAGAGCCCAGATCCTCAAAGATGTTTACTTTGCCAATTTAAATCCTGTCTTTGTTTTTCAGTGACACATCTATAACAATATATTCACATGTCATCTGCAGTTTCTGCAATTTACTTTTTTAATTTAATTACCACGCCAAAACACACTACTTACAAGCATCATATTGGGAAAGCAGACCTGGAATGAAAGTACTTTAGCTCCTACAGCTATAAAACCTGTCTCAACCTGTTTGTAAGTCACCAGGGTGCATACAGTTGTGAAGCTATCCCTCTGTTGTGCACAAGGTATGACGCCACGGTTCCTGGCACAGCTGCTCTCTGGGAGAGCACACAGCTGA
Organism: Piaya cayana; assembly: GCA_013389865.1. NCBI lineage: Eukaryota > Metazoa > Chordata > Aves > Cuculiformes > Coccyzidae > Piaya > Piaya cayana. The sequence continues at coordinate 10,960 of WAAB01009047.1, read as the reverse complement.
GGTAATGTAGGGCTCACACCTTCCAGCAGTTTGAGTGGTTACTAACATATCAAAGCTCAAATGTACTTTTCTTCACGCTCAAACTTACATGTAAAGCCACCTCATTAGGCACTTCAAGTTTTTACATAATTCTAACATACTACTTCTTTCACTTTGCATCTAATGTCCCTGTTAACACAATGCTAATAGTAACTGAAGCATAAAGGTTATTGAAAAATACAGAGAAGCTCTTCCCCTAGTGCACATCATTATACCATAATTGAACCTCTCTCCTTTCACACTCTTACCCTACCTGTAACTCTTCTATTTTAACTGTAAGACTACTGCTGTCTGAACATCACCCCTGAAGTTTCAGTTGGTTCAATTTTCACCCATTAGTTATGACTTCTGATGAGAATTAGAACTAAGCAAGCTGAGTCTGTATGGAAGCAAACCAGAGCAGACCACAAAAACAGGTGCCAGGAGAGAAGTTAATATTCAGCATAGAGTCAAAGCATTGTAAAGCACTACTGATATTCTTTAACTCATATCTTCTGAGAAGAACAGATGCCATCCAGCTCTCTTAACACTTACTCAAAACGAGCACATATACACACTCTCAGCAGACATCAGTGCATCCCTGAGCCCACACCATAATTACGATACATGGTCTGCAGTTCAACAAACTCAAGAACTCAATGAAACTCATGAACATCAATGACTATCACTGCTTTGCAATGACCAGTAACTGATATGCTCAAATTTACTGCCTTGCTGGTGCAGCTAATCAGTCAGTAATTTAGACCTATATTTTGTAAATGTATGTACAGCCAATTCAATATGCAGTGTTCTGCTCACTGCAGATCTGCTCCAAAGAAATCAGCGGCACCTTTAACTTCTGAACCTGTCCTCCAGTGGTGTAATGCATTAACAACATCAGTACTTGAACAAACTATATGGGGAAGGAACCACTGATAACAGGTTAAAACACACCCAGCAGGTTTACATTAGCCCATCTACTTATCAAAATGATAAAGACTCAATTAAGCTAAAGGTTTTCCCTGTGACATTTTATAAACGATCTATTCTGTTTGCTAGCTCAGAACAAAATACATGAAGCATATTTCGCCATGCCCTTCCCTGTCATGTTCTATGCACAAAACATGAAACACAGTATGAAAGACAGCCAAGACATTTTTGTTATATGACCTGAATAACAGCTTTACAATGAAAGCATCCACCGAGCCATAGCTACAGCATTATTACATTCTAGCATAAGTTTCCTGAGGTAACAGTGAAAACCAAATTAGCAGTTTAGTGCAGGAATTCATCTGCTTCATTCACCCACAGCTCTCTTCCTCAGGATTGCAAGGCTATTAAAAACAATGTGATCATTAATAGTCCAGGTGCAATTAATTATACAGTCCCACTAGCACAGCTGCGTGGCCTCACAAAGGAAGTCTGCCACTCAGTATATAAACACTACCCTCTAGGAATTAGAAATAAATAAATAAAAATTGAAATAATATATTGAAGGATACACAGTTGTTACACTAAAACACTGCAAAATGCATCCAATACACAAGTTTCCATGCCAGACAACAGGAAATTCATCATTCTTTGTGATACAGGTTGCCACCCCATAATCTGTGACTTTCATGCACACTTAATCATTTTGTAACAGGTTTCCGTAGTTTGCACATGGCTTCTTTATTTTTCTATTTTTTCCCTTCTCCTGAAAGTCACTTCCAGATCTGTTTGATAAGAAAAGAAAAAAATTGCATTCACCGGATTCCCACTTGAAATGTAGACGCACTCCTAGAGCACTCAGTAAAGAGACCTGTGGCAGGAGCTAACAGGCTATTAATACAGCAGAACCCTTGAGTTTTAACCCTTTACATACTCGTAATTCACCTCTGAATGGCACAAATTCAGCTTGGTTACATTTGTATAGGAGGGCAAGATATTCATCCCACTGATCCCTAACTGGAGCAGGGTAGCCTTTCAGCTGGGAAGTTTGATGAAAGAATCCCATTCAGCTAGGAAAGGGTAAGTAAATCTTTACTTGGGTCAGTAAGCCAAAAGCTAGGACAGGTTCCTGGTTTGACTGCAAATTGGGATTTGTTTGCTACCACTCTCTCACATTTTTCACCTTTTCAGCTACCTTGTCCTCAAGTGCCTGCATCTGTTTTCCTTCCCCCTTATCACTGCACAAAGAGCTACCAGCATTTCATGCTTTCAAGCACAAGTCTCTCATCAGTCATATGCCTTGAAACCCGATGCCACTCAACTAGTAAAGCTTTGTTTCAAAAAGAATTTTTAACTCCACAGCTGCAAGAGAAGAGCTGGAAAAAAACCACAACTCTGAAGGATGAAGTAGTGAAGGATAAAACCGGGGGAAAGGGTGTGGACTGCAGAGTATTCCAAGCCCGCATCACTGTTCTTAAACAGACTTAGCAGTAGCATGCACAGTATTGCCTGTGATACCATAACACTGAGAAGCTCCCAAAACAAACTAGAATGCTGCTGTGATTGGTACCATACAAAAACAGAAAACAAAATCAGAAACAGCAACAAAAAAAAAAAGGCCAAAGAATATTTGTTCTTCATCCTGTCTTTTTCACTTATCAAGTTATTAGAAAGACTGGTACTTCTCTTGAGTCAAAGCATGAACAGGTCATTTCAGAACCCAGCAACAGAACAGGTAGAGCCTGCCTCACTGAAGTTCTCAACAGGCATCTGCTTCACCATCTTGGGCGAAGTGGAAACATTCAGCATACTGTTAGAGCAATTCTGCCTAAAGAATCTTTAACAGAAAACTTCAAGGACTACATTCATATTACTGATCTCCAGATTCATCACACCCCTTTTCCATGTCCTTAAATTTCGCATTTCCAACTTTTGCCTCTAAAATAAGGGTAGATGTCTTCTTCTTAGGCCTTGTACAGAGGGGCACTGCCAGCTAATGTTTGCCAGCTGCAGGTAATCGAAATAGCAAGATCAGAAACAAAGTCATTGATATGTATTCATGTGTCATCATGGCAACCTGAGATAACAGTTGTGACTGGGGGTAGAAGAAAAGGGTGCATCATATGCAAAGAACTTCAAGGAAGGTTACCCCATTAGATGGACTGCCACAGTAAAAGGCTATCTAGCTGCTCAGTTTACCAGCTGGAGGATCTTCCCATCTGCACTGCATTTGACAGTGCACATATTTTATGCCTCGAGACTTGGGACCCTTCTATCCCTTTGTGTACACTCAGCTTTTCACAACCTGCTAAAAGTAGCAAAGCAGCCCCATCATATGGAGTTCCCTCATAGTACAAGAGTAGCACCACATTGTTTATGTTTACTGACATTCACTTCAAGGCAGCTTATACCAAGACAAAGTGCTGTCAAAGGCAGGGGACTGTGCTGGATTGAGGCTGCAGCTTTTCAGAAAATATGTTTCTCTACATTTGATTTCACAGCTGAACATACAGATACCAAGGAATCATGAATGTTAGACTCAGGACTACATCCTCCTGTCTGTAAAATTTAAATGGTTCAAAAGGCCAATTTTGGAAATGCATTCAAATTTTGGTTTGAAGACTAATTATCAGGTCCTCACCTACCTCCTTGCAGAAGGATTTTAAGCATCTAAACAGTTCTGGCACATGAAAACAGATATCCAACTCAATGTATGAATATGCTTCTTCAGATCTCACTTATTCCAAATGAGAAGGGAGGTGCTCTAGTTACAGGCTTATTTATATCCACTCAGTGTCTTTAAAGAAAGTTCCAAAGAGCTGCAAACATTATTATTGCACAGATAATCTAAAACGTCAGGCAACAGCACAGAGCTGTATTAGATAAAGCCCTCAACCATGCGTCTCTCCTCATCCCAGTGTATTTCTGAGATAAGAGTGCACATCAGCATGCACCTTAAACACCCATCCTGCACAAAGGCGGTTTAGAAGTCCAGGACAAGCATATATTTTATCATACTAAAAGCAAATAATTTTTAGAAAGTCATTTACATGACTGTTGAGACAGCCATACAGACTACGTGTAAAGTGTGATTTTATAGGTAACTTTTAAACATATCTAAAAACCAAAAACAATTATGTTTCTCTGGCTCACATGATGCAAGAACATTTTTTGTGGCTGCTTTAGGCCAGATGGGCGTTTCTTTAATCCCACTGCAGTTATTTTAACACAGAAAAGTATACACTTTCTGATTGCATTACTATTCCTCAATATGATCTAATGATCACGTTCTAACAAGGCCATTCATCTTCAGGTCACAGTAACATTCAGGGTGTGCTACAACAGCAGAGGATCCATCACCGTCTGGGACAAGACGGTCTCAAATAAAAGAAAAATTTATTTGTGGTATCTCCCACACAACCTAAGTACATCCCATGGTTAGTATTTCAGCAGGATAAGCTGGAGGGGAAAGAGAAAGATAACAAAACCATTACTACTAGTTAGATCACAACATTGAGAGAACTACCACCTGCCCCATTACACATGGATGCACATGTAAACATTCCCATCACTTCACACACTCTTCACTTACTTCATCCCAAAGCAATTTTATTTCCACTTCCCCAAATTACACTACAGTTTCATTGGTGTTAAGATCTGGAAGACAGTCTGTAATGCCAGCGGTACTTGTAACTCTCTAGTGGACAAACACTTACAAGAGTAGCTTTTAAGGCGATAACTTTCTTTACCACCCTCTTCACCTTGCTATGAGTATTTTCATGACAGCATCTTAGCTTCCCAGTAATTAATTCCCACCATGCATTCTTCCTGAAGCCACAACAGATTGCAACATAAACAATAAGAAGGCAAATTCAGAGGAAGAGTTAGAAGCAACAGAAGCTTTTGCACTTCTCAATCTGTGCAGAAAAATATTTTTTTTAAACATGATACACATCAACTGGAGATTAGGAAAAACTGTAAAATAATCAATCTCAGTAGTCAAAAGACTTTTTTCATGAGAAATCCTTTCTTTTCATGTTGCTTGTCATCTTTTCAACAAAGGATCAACTCTTATCAACTCTGATAGCCACTTGATTGACAAGTATTTACCTTGTAAGCAAGACCCAAAATTATTTCAGAACAAAATACCCTATTTTTCCCCTCCCTTTTTTTCTGGGTGGTTTTGTTTGAGTGTGGTTTTTTTTAAAACTATCTAAAGTAATAAAGAGAACTCATTACGTTAATTCTGGAGACAATGGCAGGCTTGGAATCTTTTGGCTCTTTTTAAGACCAAGACAGTTGTGCTACATGACAAAGTATTAGTCTCTGCGAAAGACTGCCGATCCTCCCTGTCTCATTGCTCTGCTCTGGTAAGCAATGTGTATTCCCAGTCACTGTGACAAGGTTTATAGAAAGATAAGTTCTTTTGGTAGGTCAGATAACAGAGATGGAAAAGACAGACAACTCTGAGACACACAATTTAATTTTCAGTTCCTTGACATTATTGATGTAGGTAAGGAATTCATTGCTTGCCTTCATCCTCTTTTTAAGACAGATTAACCCTTGTGAGCTCTCACCCACCCTGTAAAGCATGAAGATTTAGAAGCCACCATCAGAAAAAGCATATCCTGTGCTTGGCTGACACTTTGTGAAACATTTTGAATGAGAGAAGCTAATGCAGCAAGTGACATCTGGCATCATTTGCCTTGGTAAAGCTCAAAAACACGTTTCCTGTTAAGAGTCACTTTTTTCCAAAAAGGAAGACTAATGTAGAGGAAATAGAAATGCACAGAAAGTGGTGAAAACCTAGTGGTTTTTTGCATTTATACTTTTCCATATAATCCCAGTCTGGCAGTGACTTCTGACAGACTGCAGAAGCAGTCAGATTACAACAGCAAACATGCTGTTGCCCAGTTTCAAGTCCTCCCTTGACAACATGGAAAACAACCTTTCCAACAAGAAGAGTTCTAGATAGAATACAGAATAATCCTTTAAAAACTGAACAATGATGCTGCACTAGAAAAGCAGTGAGCCATTCACTATATAGTGTTTTCCTTGAGTGCCCTTCACCATGCAATCCCACCCTGCCTGTTCCTGTCAGCAGTCAGCAACTCACATCACAAAAGCACAGGCAACTAATCTGTCTGAATTCACTGAATTTCAGGTGTTTGCTACCCACAGTACTTCAATGCACTGATGTTCCAAGAAGCAAACATGAAATTAAAACCATGTTTAATTCTCACGTGTCTCTGAGACACTTTAGTAACCAACAGCCACAATCTTGTAAACTACCATTTGTTCTTGATTACATGAAATAAGAGACTGCTTTTCTTTGGTTCTTTGGAAGGGTTTGTTTTTTTTTTCTAAACGTGAAGTTTATGGAACAGTAGGATGAAGTAATAATCATAAGAAAAAAAAGACAACTCTTTCAGGTGTGATACTCAGAAGACAAGTTATCAAGCTTTCAATCCTACTGTTTAATTTATGGATATAAAAGAATCAGCCCTACTCTAAGTAACAGCATTACATTTCTTTCACAAAGCTGGGGAGATAAGCCATTTCTACTCTTAGAGTAGAAATACATCACTCCTTAGAAAAAGAGACAAAATTCATAATGGACCGCAACTGTAAAGGAGCAGTCCGGACTATATAAACAATAACACCAATTGAGACACCTCTGAAATAATCTTTCTATTTTAGTCAGCATTGGCAAGGCCTAAATCTGAGTGTGGCATCCTGGTTTTTGATGTCATGCTTCAGGACAGATGTGACCAGCTGGAAAGAGTCCACAGGACAGCAGTGAGAACAATTATATGTCTGGAAATGCATTCTATAAGAGAAGATTAAATGCACTGGGGTTGTTTAGTCTAAAGAAGAGATCTAGGAGGAGACACGATCAGAGCTACCAAGTATGTTATATACAACGCCACAGGAGAATAAATAGTTTACTGGAATACCACAGTAAGGCGTAGGGGGGAAAGATCCATGTTTTCTAATTACTCATTTATAGATTTAGTTTGAAAATATTTTTTGTGGCATGGCTCTGAAGAACTTACCGACAACTAAAGCAGCAGCATGAGAGGTGTCTGGACAATCTGTGTCACTGCTGTCTAAAGGACACTGAATAATGGTGATAAACAGACTCCATTCTGCTACATTGGCAACAGGAACAAGGACAGAGCAAGAGCAGAAATGGAACCTGGAAGTGTAGGATCAAGTTCTGGGTATTCATTAAACCAAAAGAATTCAAAACCTGAACATTGCAGAGAACATCAAAATTTTCACTACAGATGCTATGTCAGCTCTAAATGAACATGCATTCATTTATTTCTCCATTGTAAGGCATTGTGGTGTCCTTCCACAAAAAAAAAAAAACTATTACACAGGTGGATTTGTCAAGTGGCTCTGCAGGTAGGCAAGAATTCAGTTGCAAGCACTGAGCAGAACAAAATAGAAGGATGGGCAAAACTAAAGCACAAAAAAACAAACAAAAAAAGATTTATTTCAGATAACAAAGGAATCTAGCAGAGGGGAATAAAGGGAAGAGAAGAAAGCTGCATATTTTAAGCAACCTTTCCCCCCATGTTACAATGAGTTTATGCTGATATCTTCTAGCATTACCAACTGCAGGTGAGGTATTGGATTGCCGATGTAGAATTTCCAAATTCCAGTGAATGCAATGTTGACTTCTTTTCAGGTTTCCTTCCCTATACAAAAGGCGCCTGTTATTCATCTCCAAAGCACACACAGAAATAACCAGCCTTAATCAGAAGTTAACTGGTCTGCCAGCAGCTGTGAGTTCAGCTAACTGAATAAATGGTCTTTGTGCATTTCTACACTATATTTTGCAGGCTTATGAACTGAGCACCAAACCAACTAGGTACCACATAGCTGTGGTAAGCACAGCCCCAAGCCCACACATACAGAGCCTGCTGAGAAGCAGGATATACTAGTTACCTGCCAGTAAGCACCATGTTAACAGTGGTTACAGAGGTCCCACTCAGTTCAGTGAATAAAGCAAGTTCACACCTCTATTAAAAAAAAAAAACATAGACATACCCACATTCATTCCACTACTATCATAAATGCACTTCACTGTAAATACACTCCACCCCTTGCGGGCTCATGCAGTCAAAACAGACCGGGAACCTGGTTCAAGGGTAAGTATTTTTACAGGGAAAAAAAAAAGAAAAAAAAATAAGAGAGGGGTGCAGGTAATGAAAGTTATATTTACACCAAATTTATCACACTGTCCTAAAGTCGCATCAGTTCAACAGAGGAAGCTTCCTGGAATTACGGGGAAAACAGGAGCTAAACAAGCCATTACTGTGGAGGGCAACATTCTTGGCAACCACAGTTTAACTCGCTGCAATTAACTTCTGCCAGTGCTTCGTAGCTACTCCTTTTAAAATGAGGGTTCCCCCCGCCCCCAAAACCAAAGTCCTTTGCAAATCCAGCCACGTCAAGGCACAGAATAAAGCAACAGGATATAAGAGCAAATATGAAAGTTGACCACAACAAAAGGTGAATCAGTCACTCAACTAAAGCGCACGAGAGATTATGGACCCAGGCGAATTAGCGCAGCATCCAGACAAAACAATGAACTTGGTCGGTGTCTGCATCCCGGGAAAAAGAATCCTTTCAAGGAGTGTAAACCATGCACCAAGGGGAAAAAAGGATTATTGGATACAAAAGTGTCACTTCACTGTCCCACTACACGATCTTTAAGGTCCCTTCCAACGCAAACTATTCTACGATTCTGCGGTATAGGGGTTTTGTTTTCGAGGAGCCGTCAGAAGGTACCGCGGCTCGACCAGGAGGAGCGGGATGGGAACAACGCGCGTGTCCGCGCGTCACGCTACAGATCTATCACCCACAGAGTGATAAATATAATTCCTCCACAATCCAGAGCCCGTCGGCAGCGCTCCCGAGAGGATCAGCAGACTCCAGGCGCTCGCCCACCGCTTCGGTCCGACACCGCGGAGTCACCTTCGGGGATGTTATCCAAGGAGGGTACGCCCGTTCACCACGGGGGACACGCTACGACAAAAAAGAAGGGTTCCCAACCCAGACGGTCCCCTCCGGCCCGCCCCGCGCACCTCCTCGTCGCGCTCCTCCGCCGGGGCGCCGTCCTCTGCCCGCCGCTCGTCCGCGGCCGCCGCCCCGCTGCGGGGCTCCCCCTCCTCGGACGGAGTTTCGGAGCCGGAGGAGGAGTCGGAGGAGCCGCCGCGGCCGGCGCCCCGCGGGGCCGCCGAAACTTTCAGCGTTGCCATGGCCGGGGCGGGGGGCAGCTCGGAGCCGCCGCAGCCGCTCNCCTGCCCGGCACAGCTCCACGGCGCCTCCCGGGCCGGGCGGGGCCAATGGCGCGGGGGGCGGGGCCGGGGGGCGCTGGGGCCCGGGTCGCCTCGCTCGGGGCTGCCGGAGTCTCCTCGGGTCTCCTCCTCTCTCCTCCCGCGGGTCCCGATCGCCTTCCCGGCCCGGCAGCGAGTCGGGGCAGGTACCGCTGGTGCCCGCCGGGCGATCCGCTGCCCCCGCCTCCCTCTAACGGAACTGTCAACGGTTTGTCGCGGCGGTTTTATGTCGCTGGGTAAAGGCTGTGGGCGCCCAGCTGAGATCTCGCAGCGTAACCGAGTCCCTCTGGCTGTTTTCGAGACAGTCCCGTAGCCACGAGGCTTCTAAACCAAAGCGCATCAGGAGTGTCCGGCACCTGAAACCTGCAGCTCCTCCCAGACGGCTCCTTCCTCTTTAAGGACCCAAGGAGCTTTGAAAACTTCGTCACCCTGTTGATATTTAAAATATTCTTCAAAAATATTTTTTGTAAATATTGTCGTAGGGTTTTTAGTATGTATGTTTGGGGTATTTTTGGTGTTGATTATTTTGGTTTTGTCCCAAGGTGTCTACAATGACGTAACAGGTCTTAATCTAATGTACAGTATTAATATACATGCCTATATATTTATACGTAAACCTATTTTTTTATATATCCTTATAAATATTTGCACATTTATGTATTGATATATACCTATATATATAGGTATATATTTTTATATATACATGCACGTGTGTGTGTGTATATATAATATATAAATATATATATATATATGCATTAATACTGATATCTTAGATTAAGACCTGTTCTGTCTTTGTAGACACCTTGGGACAAAATGAAAATAATCAACACCAAAAAAACCCCCAAACAAACAAAAAAACCACCCCCATCTCNAATAGAGATAGAGATATAATATATATATGTATATCTACATATATATATAAATGCATACATACATATATACATATATATATATATATATATATGTATATATATAAAAGTGTATATATACCTGTACACACCAGAGACTTATTTTCCCATCTTTGTAGAGCTCAGGGTCCCTTGGGCTAATCCAGTTGTGGAATCAAAACATATTAAGTGCTTTGGTAATGAATAAAGTCCCACAGCATCACTGCAGAGTAGATATCATGTCCATTTCATAGAAAAAGAAATGTGAGTGCAGAACAATTATTGATGTGCTCTAATTAAGACTGTGCATAGAAGGTGAGAGTAGGAACCAGAAAGCATATCTCCCCCATTTCAGATTTGTAATTTGACTAGTTTTTCCAGTATTTCCACATGGTAAATGAAAAAAACCCTTTTTTTTAACATGTTATGACTATATTGATTAACAGATTGCTAGTGGAAGGAAAAATAACTGTACCAAATTCTCCAAATCTAAATCCTTCTCTGCTGCAAACCAGCTATTAAAGCTGGCTGTTAGGTTGTAACGATGCTGGTAGTCACATGTGGCTTCTTGCCAGTACTTGGATCAGTCTTGTAAAATGCCCAGAAGTTAATTTATTGGGGAAAAGGATTATAATAGTCACTAGGGACAGAATTTGACCCAGAAAATTACCTGTACCAACATTTAATAATAAGAGAACATGATATATATTCAGAAAAAAAAACAAAAACCAATTTTGGCCAACTAAATTATACAGAATCTCACAGAATCACTAG
>WAAB01009046.1:1594-16330 GCA_013389865.1 Piaya cayana | reverse complement strand
CTTATGAGGAATGGTTGAGTGAATTGGGTTTATTTAGCCTTGAGGAGACTAAGGGTAACCCTTATTGCTGTCTAGAACTACCTGAAAGGAGGTTGTAGAAAGGAGTGAAATGGCCTCTTCTCCTGAGTGACAGTGGATGACACAAGAGGGAATGTCCTCAGCTCCACCAGGGGAGGTTCAGACTTGACATCAGGAAAAAAAATTCATGGAAAGGTTCATTGGGCACTGGTGGAGGCTCCCCAGGGAGGTGGTTGATTCACTTTCACAGGCAGTGTTTAAAAGTTGAGTGGATAAGGCGCTGAGGGGCATGGTTTAGTGATTTAGAATGGTTGGCTTGATGATCCAATGGGTCTTTTCCGAGCTAGTGATTATATGATTCTGTTATTCTGTTATCAATGATGGATTTACCAATTTCTGTTTTTAAAAGTAAATATAAAGTTTCATTCAGCTCTATTTTTTGCTTTTCCTTCTGAAAAAGATTAACTTGGGCTTCTTGTCTTCTTTGCTTTCTCGAGTTCTTTAGATTTTGAAGGATATAAAGCCTCTTGATAGTTCATCAATTTTTAGTCTCAGGAAGTCCCACCATATTCCATTGGTTGTTGCTTTGCTACTCTGGGCAGGATGACCAATTGCTTGACACTTCCAATCAGATGGGAGCTTCACTGCGTTTTTCAAATTCTTGGTTCATGATAAGTATTGCTCTCCACTGTTTCCTTATCCATCACAGTGCTACTAAAATACAACACTGGGAATGATTTCGTGAAGTGGCTTTCCGATTCGATTTATTTTACTTAAAACCTGAAAAGCAGTGAAACATATTTCCAGGCCACATAATTTCTTCCCAGTATGACTACTAGATTTTTTACATTGTGTCTCATAAATCATTATGTCGCCACTGTGAAGGAAACATTGTATATGTGCAGTGGATCACAGGAAGTTTTTCCACCACAGTTTGTATTTGCTGCCAGCTGAAAAATCTAGTATGAAATAGGAGGAAACGGTTTCTTACACTTTCTCTTTGGGATTCCTGTTCACATACATCGTATGAACTGAATTTTGGGGTCAGTTTTACTTCTTGCCAAACTCCAGTGTTTGAGCACTTTTGGTTGTGTGTTAACACCATGAGACTGAATCATGTCAGCATCTCTAGAACTGTGTGACTTATGGATGGGCCATTTTGTCCATTTCTATTGGGCTGTGGGCATGGGTGATCTCCCCAGCTGTAGGAGAAAAGAAAATAACAAAGCAGACAGACACTTGTCAGTTGGAAGAGTCTTCTCAAGCCATTTAGGGGGTGTCAGACATGAAAAACCACTAGCAGAAAATTGTATGGGGGCAGAATTATAGTTGGAAATGTAAACATGGAGTGGTGCAGTGTCACTGGGGACAAAGGAGTAGCTCCTGCCTCTGCTGCCAGTATAATACAGCTATTTATAAGCTAGAGCAAAGTTGCTTGCTGATAGCTGCTTTTAAAGAGTTGCCATTTGGAAGCAACAAGCAGTGCATGCTTCCTGATATGAGCCTGTGGAGAAACATACTGAAAGCTGATTATCTTTAATGTACACACAGACAACAGGGGAGTTGAGATGTATCACAAGAGCCACATGTGTGGGGAAAGGCACTCAACTGAATGCCTTTACAAACTCAAAAAAGCTTTCTGGCTTTGTTTCCCTCTCACAGTTTTGAGTGTTTGACTTCATGGCAATTGATGGGAACCTCAGGAAGGAAGGAGGGCAGTGTAACCCAGACACAGTCCAAGCAAACTACCGGACCATTTCTCTTCTGAAGGAAAACAAAATATTTCTCCATGGACAGCTGAAACCATTTCTGAATTATTTCAAATTACTTTGAAAATTTATATCCAAGAGCAGATATTAGATAAAATGCAACTGAGCACATGCACGTGATGGACAGACAATCATTCTCAGCTCTGTATTAGTTCAAAAAGTGCCTCAATAACATATTTTTGGTATTCTTTTCATGCATGTTGGCTACAAAATGTTGGCACCATCACACTGAATATTATAAAGAATACTACAGAGGCATTGCCATTGTCCTTGGTAATTAAATATCTTAATGCTTGCTTTTCAAAGTTGGTTTTGTTGTGGTATTTTCTTTCTTTTCCATATAAGGAACTTCCTCAGATACCTTTCTTCAGCTATGAATCTGAATCTCAAACTCTGTGACCTACTTGAAGGAAGGAAGAAAACTGTAACCATAGAGCTCAGCTTATACAAATAAAAAGAAAGAATTTTGTATTCATTGAGCTAACCACTCTGCACTCCACTGTTTCATTTTTGTCTGATGCCATTCCACCTCCTCTTTCTTTTGTCCTGGCAGAGTCAATTATAACCACAGATTGCTACATGGAATTGTAGCACTAGGGAAACTGTTAACACCTAGTTGCTCTGGCACAAGATCATACTAAACAGCTTATTAAGATTCAACCATCAGCTCTGATGAGTTACATGCAGCAAAAGGCCGGGATTTACTTCCAGCTCATTTAATTACAGAAATCAATGAATTCTCAGAGCAAAGCCATGAACAGGAAGATGAACCTCACCTGACCACCTTTTCATTTGAGAGCTCAAGATATTACAAGACAGTACCAAGAATCTATTAAGTTTTGAGAGTTTGAACAAATGAAACAATAATAAAATATTCTACAGATTTTACACTGATATAAAAGTCTCTGCAGTATTTTACAAATAATATAAATAAAATTGAACCAAAAAAAAAAAAAAGGCACTAGGATGCTCTGCCACGAGAATATTATAGACTTCTACATAACTGAAAATCCTATTGGTTGCACCGAAGGATTTTTACATTGGATAACTTCCTAAACACTGTTTTACATTTAACTTCTGGAGAGCACATTAGTAGACTGATCAATCAAAATTTCCCACCTTACATCCTTACACCAAGAAACAGGTCCAGCCTGGTTTGGTGAGGTTCTGGATGGCTATAGTCGCAATTATAGTATTTAAATTGCATGAAAAATACAAAGATGATGTAAACACAAGATGTTTCCTTCAGAGTGTACAAACCTGAAACAGCATGAAAGGCTGAGTAACTATAAATCATATTGCAATTTTTGTAAGATCTTGTGTTGCATCCTGCTATTTCCTGGCTACACCCTGTGAAAGTGTGGCATTAATCACATGTTTTCACAGTTTATTCATTAAACTTTAATATATCATATACCTTGCTTTCCTAGTATCCCATTACTGTTTGATGTTAAACCAAACACTAAACAGAGTTTTGGAGGCAACAAGCCCTCAGGAAAAGAAAACTAGCAAAGGAAAACATGAGGAGATATAACAAAACATGAAGTGGGAATAAGGACAAATTAGAGAATAAAAGTAACCACATATAAAAAATGCAAACAGAAGTCCAAGATATGCTAAGCAAAAAATGTCCTGTTATGCAAATGTAACAGTAATTGCTGAGCATATGTATTTGAATCTCAGAAGGAGAGAAAAAAAAATGTAACAGCTACTGATGCCATATTGAACATTTGAGTAATTTAAGACATTGATTTATATTTCTTTTGGAGGGTTTTTCCCCACCGTGTTAAGAACATCTTACTGCCTACAAATGAAAAACTCAAAAAATTTCATCTGAAGTTAATACATTTGGGTTAAAAATTCTTATAAAGATCTAGCAAGTCAAGTAGTTGCTGAGATCTTGGGCAAAGAATTAAAGCATCAGGGCAGAATTGGAAAGAGGATGATCTCAGTGAAATGAAGAAATTGAAAAGACAGTGATTAAAAGAAAGACTATGATGGGTAGCTAAATTAATTAGCTAGACAAAGTACTGTAATGAGAAAAAACTTAGCTTTACAGGAAGGTATGCATTTCATGCCTTCAGGTAGCCATGTTTTAATCATTTCAGTATTATATTGAGGAAGAAAAAAGAGGACAGTTTGGAGGGATTTTTGTTGTGTTTGTTCAGTTTCTGTGAAGTCTTGGTAGATTTTTTTTTGTTCTTTTTATTCTTGTTGTTGCTGTTTCTTTTTTTTATATACTAACTGGAACTCCTTGACAGTAAAATTAGATTAAGGCAATACATGTATCTTTTATAACTGTCTGCACAGAGTTTGGACATAATTTCAGCAAATAAAAATATTTCTTGTTTCTTCCTAAGCAGTGTTACTACACGGAAAAGCCAATGTGATCCCTGAAGACAGCAAAGAAGACATAGTCGTTGGCCTCCTCTTTTGAAGCTCATATTTTACTCTGAAGAATTCTTGACCAAAAAAAAAAAATTAACTGCTGAGACCATGTTTCCTACCCTAGTTTCCAGCACAGTTCAAATACTAAAATAAGACTAGTATCCTTCTCTTCTGCCTGAAGGACACCATAAAATGTATCGGACCATCACAATTTTACAGTTGTGGGCAAAATGGCATGTAACTTGCTGGAAGATAAATTACACTAGTGTGATGGTTTGAGTCAAAACTCTCCCCCAAACCCCTCACAGTATGCAGCAGCCCCTGCTTCCTTCTACCCCTCACCCCCCTGGGGAGAAAAGGTAGGAGGAAAGAAAGGCTGAGAATATAAAAAAAACCCAAAACAGGCAAAGGCTAAGTGAATATATATAATGTATTAACACTAATANGATCCGGAAAAGGAAGTGTGTCCCACCCCCAATTACACCCTTATTTACGTAGAAAAGGTTGGATGGAATACTTGGGAATTGTAGTTTTTTTCCTCAGCCACAAAACTGGCTATTCTGAAGGGGCCAAAATCAAACCATGACAACTAGAAAAATGCATATCCTGGATATCATAAGAAGAAATGAGAAGCTGTGATGAAATCTAACAGAAAATCCATTACTGTGGTTCAAAAGTCTTTTAAGGAGACAGCATAAAAAGAAATGCTTCCCTTGCCATCAAAATTTATAATGGAAATACCTAAAAGTTTGATGTTGATTTTCAGTGCTGGAGGGACATGTAGCTCCAGACTAAGACATTCAAGTATGGGTACCTGCATGTGAAAGAAGTAATAGAAACCCTAGATAGCCAAAAACATCCCTATAGGATTATTAGATATGTCTTAGGGGACAAAAAAAAAACAAACCAAACCCTACAAACCCTTATCCTTTTGAAGTGACATATGGAATATGGGATATCCTGAAATGCCCTGTGTACTTTATATTTGAATAACATAAATAACAATAATCACTGAGTATACAGGAAGCTAAGACACACACTTTTATTTAGGCTATTTAATCCGGAGCAGAGTCTTACCTCTCAAAAATTTCACATGAACGTATATTGAGAGAGGACCACATACATCACTGAGTTTATTTCTCTGAAACTTTACACAGTGTTTAAAGTCCGAATTGCAAAACTGACAGCTGGCCCAGCTCCTGTATTACAAATGGGCAAACCAAAAACTGGCATAGATTTATGGGGGTAAAGTAGATCCATGTTTTCCCCTGCGTGTTCTGCAATTAAATTCTGGTCATGGACTAAGGGAAAAAAAATAAAGAGAAGTAAAGGCGTTTAGCAAACACATATATTTAAGAGCCAACAATAATTCTCTTGTCATATTCCACTCTCAGGTTCTTGTTTATAGTTATTTTCTTCAGGAAGATCCAATACAGTTGTGTAAAACCATCAAATGGAGACCTTCTCTTTAAAATTATTTCATGTCTTTTATCTTTTGACAAAGCTTAAGGGAAGACAGAGGAGAGATTTCCAAAGAACAGGTAGGGAAGAAAAAGAGAAAGATTAGATTCAATAAGTGCATCAATTAAGTCATTCTCCCCATCTAATTCTTTAAAGTGATTACCTTCGGGTTACCTGATTGTCTCACCCAACTGTCATGTCAAACACTCAGGAGTGAGGAGATATCACAAACAATGACTTCAGAGGTTCTGATTATTTTTCCTGAAGAAAGTAATATACTGCTAAATTGTTTCTTATCACCTATCCCAGCAACCAGACAGATGAACTTCCCTATTGCTGTTATTTACTGAAAACATTATTACAGAAATTCATTTTGGCAGGCATAATTTTATGTTTGCTACAGGTAAACTTTGGCTATTACTTTTCAATGTCCTGTAATAGCACTTATGAAGTCATTCACACCTACCTTCTCCACTTATTCACCAATATGTTGTGTGTTCTTCCTGAGCACCACGCTGAGAAGACAATTGCGTGTACAGACTCCAGTGTTTATGGCAAACATTTTCTGTGGTTTCAACTGGATAAAATACAAGTTGTACAGAAGATCGAAAACATTTTACTAGAAGAAGTGAGAAACTTTTGGTAATGTGCTGTAAAACTTCAGTCATACCATTCTGAGAATGCTGATCACTAAAAAAAATTGCCTAAAAGCTAAAGGTTCCACACAAAGTCCTGTCTCCTAAAGCTATAGGACTGCATTATAGAAAGAGCCTGCCTTTTTCAAAAGATGGCTTATTTTCAACTTTTATGAGAGAAAGTTACCAAAAGTAAAACTAATGTAGAAATATCAGATAGCATGAAAGGTTAAAACTATTACTCCCTGTGGAAAGAAAGAGCAATCCCTAAGGGTTTCGTATATAGAACCATAGAATCATAGAATCACCAGGTTGGAAGAGACCCACCAGATCATCGAGTCCAAACATATGTACATCTGTAAGGAATTATATCATTGTTCAGAGAACTGCATGGACAGAGCAGAAACAACAAAACAAAACCGAGGAAAACCTCACCATCTTACTTGTCATCTTTTTTTGATTTTGGGTGAATTTTGGCTTAAGAAAATATTGATTTTCCTCAGCAAGACAGAAAGATAGTGGGAGGTCTGGCAACTTTCCTTAAACGCAGTGAATGCTTATCTATCTACTATGCCTTTCTATCTCTACTCTTTCAGGCTGGCCAATCAACCTGGATGACATTTATCCAGATATAGAGAAAGGATTCACTTGTAATAGAAAAAAAAAAAAAAAAGAATATGAACAGGGAACTGAGTCTCACCATAGAACAGATCATGTAGCAAAGAACAACAAATGTTCCTCAGAATATTCTGAAAAAAATATGTAATTCTGCTTTTCAAGACAGATTTCTCCCCATGTTATGCTGGGACTGTATCCTCCCAGGACTCAATGCCTTCTGTATATCCCTGAGGTTACAGACTATTAGTGAGGATGTTCAGGAAAGTTTTTGGTCTATCCTTTAATGTAATATTTCACTTTGCATGATTTTATCTAAATCTACAAAAATAAGACATAACATAGAAGAATGTACCATAACTTTCCAAGCTTTTTATTATCCTTCTATCAGACTGGTCACTATTAAAATTCAAGCTTAATTTTAAATGAAAAGTGCTGGATAAATTATAATTCTTTTTATACATAATTATGTAAATATAGTTTCTGCTTATGCTGCCAAAATACAAAATTCAGACCTCCAGTAACCCTTCTCTTTAATTATTAGTGTTCAATAAGGATAAAACTCCTTTCTCTAAATTCATTTTCCCCCTCTCTGAAGCTGAAGATTGGCTTTGCCCACTTCTTTTGTTTTCCTCTAACTTCCACTCTATGATGGGATGGCAGTTTTTGTTAGAGGACCTAGCCAGTGTGGGAAATGAGTAGAAGTATTTGTGGTCTACACAGTGGAACATCACTCCGAGACTTAATGTATCTGTTCTCTATTCTGATTTGTAGCCTTACAGAATTGTGGAAAACTAAAAGATGTTTTAGCTCCCCATTGAAGTGTCCTGAGTAGTCATACTTGAAATTCATGTACTTTGACTTCTTAGAAAAAGATGTCAATACAAAAACTATTTAATCAGCACAGTATGTTCTCTTGGTGAGATAATCAAGGTTAGGGTAATTGCTTATTATGTGGCACAGAGCACAATGCCATCTCACCATTCTACTAATCAAAGTCAGAAGCCAGTGATGAGCAGGGTTATGTGGGGATGACCAGCAGCAGCCTTTGGTGTGAAAATCTTGAGGGCAGAAAGTCCATTGTGTAGCAGAGTTGGATCCCATAGCAGCATCCCTAACACCTTCTTGTGCTGCTTGTTGTGCTTCCTCTCGGTGCTTGGCCACTGCAGCCACGTGGGAGGCAAGGAGCGAAGCACGGTCCTAGTTTAGGAGATAACCATCCCTGGGGATTTTACTGTGGCTCTTCCAAGGAGCAAGCGCAACAGCACGAAGCCTCTGAGCTTTGCATCTGTTTGGAAGAGCCAAGGGAATGTGAGATTCTCCTGCTGCCCTCTGAGGAGGGGGGGTGAGTGACCCCAGTGTGTGGGATGTGCCCTGGAACTCAGGCACAGCTTGGCTCCTGCTGGGAAAACACAAAAGCCATTTTGCTCCTGAGCTCGCTCCCGCGCTGCATCCCGTGTCCTCCCTCCTCTCCTCAACCCTTCTGCTTTGCACTCGCAGGGGGAAGATGATCTTCTGCCTTAAGCGTTATTATAGGAATGGTTGAACTCGATGATCCAGTGGGTCTCTTCCAACCTGGTTGTTCTATGATTCTCTGATTCTAAATCCTAGCTGAATGTTACTTAAATAGTTTTAGAAAACAAATAGCAACAGTGAGGACACACTAAGTTTCTAAAATATGATTTGCAAAACAGATAGGACAGCATGCAGATCATTTTAAGCAAAGTCCATTTCCCATGGGACCTCTTAGAAATATTTTTATTAATGAAATGTCATCGTAATATTTACAAAATGAGAAAAAAGTTCAACAGAACTTGCAGGGAAATGATCATACACTACCAAAAACATGGAAGTTCTGTGTGTAGGCTTGTTTAATATCTGACAAAAAAAAATAATTTAGAAGACAAATATATAAAGCAGTGACATTTCTTGGTAGGAAAATCGATGTGGGGAATAGAATCGGATTCCCCAGGTGACAATGATAAGCATGCAATACAAATACTTCCTCAATACACAGGTGCCTACATACAGTAGGTTTAGCTTTTCCACACTATTTTGATTTCTGACAGAAGAAAGTCTAGTAGGGATAGAATGAGTTTCAAAGCCAGATAATCTTTTTTTCTGCCACAACTGAACCTACATGTTTTTTGACAGAGATTCATCTAAGTGATTTTTAAAAATCTCCAGTGACAGAACATGTATAATTTTTCTGTACAACATATTCCCATTCTTAACAATCTTCACATTTAGGAATTTTTCCCTAACATCCAACCTAAATCTCCTTTACTGCAAATTAAGCCCATTATTTCTTGCCTGAGTGCCAGTGGGCATGAAAAACACATTATTCATTTCTTTTTTGCAGCCATTTTTTAGACATTTGAAGATACTTACGTCTCTCCTTACTCTTCTCTCCTCTAGACTAAACAAATTCCACTATGCTGAATATTCAAGACCACAGTAGCTATTTACAAAGTGCTCGTATATCAGGGCACAGGAGGCCTGAATGACTGTCTAAACTCCTTGGTAAGAAATGATTCTAGCTGGCTGTCACAGGGGACCTGTTTAGCTGAAGAAAAATGAATGTGAATAACCTTGATGCATTTCAGGAATCAGTTCAGACCTATGCTGTGTATTCATCCCAAAGGTGGAAATGGGTATTTTAGAACTATCTAGCCTCACCCATAAGAGGAATAAAAGACAGGAGAACCAAAGTGAACTTGAAACTTTCTAGGAAGGGATGGATAGAATGTCTGGAATAAAAACAGTATGTTGTTGCCTTCGTGGAGGCTGCTGGATAGGTGAAGAGCTGAGGAGTACCATTGTGCATCCCACAACCTTTGCCTTTCATGCAGAGCACATGAGCATCCATCTGAGAAAGCTTCCTTGAGGATATAAAGTAATCTGAAGGTCATAAAGTGTCCCTCAAATTGATGTAGTAGCAGAAAACTAATCTGAGTACTTGTCCTATTGTGTCAACAGCAGACCAAGTACCAGGAGAGGTAAAACTTCATACACTGTCAAAGATTCACCACTCCCCTCTCCTTTTCTTTGCCAAGCATGGGGTTTTTTCCCTTTTTTTTTTTTACTGTCTTGTCTAATACAGATACATGGCACCGGGTACACTTGAAACACACTGAGCAATCTTTGCCAGTGGAAAGAGTGAGCCACACTTGACAGATGCTTGTTATATCACTTAGAGTTATAGTAGAAGGTGCTCAGATACTGAAGAGATTGGAATGGATATATAAACACAGTAGGTCTTAAATCTCATTATGCAGTCTCTCTGGATTTGAATAAAACCTACACCAACTGACAATGGTGCTGTTGTAACTGGGTGGTGTGAAAAGAAGGAAAGATACAGTATTTCCTTCCCATTTGTAATTCTTATAAGAATTATTCCAGAGAGTTAATTCTGACAGATTTATAGGGAATTTGTCTTAACTCTGCATTGTCTTTCTCCTGTTTCTAAACTCAGCACCTGAAAGTTTTCCAGAAATATTAAGCAATGTGACTAGGCATCTGTCAGATGTTTGCTCTTTCATCTTCCCAGGGGCAGAAGTATGACTGTGGATATAAGCGGAAGCAGATGGCAGAGTAAGCATATTCCATATACATGGATTTGGTGAATGTAGTAGTGTCATTTAAATACAAAATCCTCAATAATTTTATTTTGTATAGCAGCAAACAAGGACGGGGGATGAAAGTTGTGGAAGCTTTGTGGAGCAGAAGGCTGAGTAGGAGAGGAGATAAAGGTCATTCCAAAGAGCCACATAGAAGAGGATTATTTTAGAGTGCTGCAAACAAAAAGCACCACTGGTTTAATTCTCTAATCTGCAAATAGAGAATCAATTTGATGTTGTTATTATAGAAGGCTAAACCAAAACTGCAGCATAATTCAGTTTCTATTCTAGAACTGATAGACAAAACCTGCCAACTGAAGCCTGAAAGAGATGAGCCCAGAATGATGGAGAGAGGAAACAGAAACCCAAGAAAACAAGGATGCTCTGTCAGATCCAGGAGGGAGAGTGGAAACTCTGAGGAAGGTCTGCTGACTAGCATTGCAACGTGGATGCTTAATGCTTGTTCTTCCTATCATATTTTATGACATTACTTTGGGAGTAAAAGTCCACCAGTTCAGCTGCCCTTAAAACTGAAAAGCAGAATTTTCTTAGGAACCAGGGCACCCTTGAAAGCTAGCAGGATAAGCATGAGTGGCTGTGAAAGGACATGGTGGGTGAATGGCCAAAATCTGATGGTCATGTTGCTTGGCAGGGCAGAGCTTTGGGTCCTGTCAGCTCCAACCAAGACTTTCTACAGACGACAGAAAGAAGCCAGCATCCCTGAAGTTGTTCTGCCATAATGAGGAAACTTTAAATGGTGGTTGTACTTTGTGAAAGCAGTATGTAGGCCATTGTATCTTATCCAATTTCCTCACTCATTTGTTTTCTTTTCTCCCTTCAGGAAAGCACACTTCCTTATACACTTGATTACTTGTTTGCAAATGGGAAGCTCTTTTTATTGAGCAGACAG
Source organism: Piaya cayana (assembly GCA_013389865.1). NCBI lineage: Eukaryota > Metazoa > Chordata > Aves > Cuculiformes > Coccyzidae > Piaya > Piaya cayana. The sequence continues at coordinate 4,914 of WAAB01009046.1, read as the reverse complement.
ATGGTATAACATGCTCATCATTATTGTCCAAACATGAGCAATTTGGATGGAGGCTCAAGGCAGTGCGTATTAATGAACCTTAAAACCACTGAAATCTCACCAATAAAACCCTAGGAAAAAAATCCATCCATCCATCCTTTTTTTTTTTTTTTTCCCCTTTGTGAATGCTTGTGTCACTACACATGACCAACTTCCTTTTTAACTTTGCAAACCTCAGGTGCTGATTGTCCTATATTGGGAGAGACAGCACAAATCAGGACAGGATATCAAGTTATTATGATTTTTTTTTACTCCCTGGACTTCTGTCTTTATGTTTTTTAAGGGGAGATAGTGAACAAAAGATAGTCCAGGTGGAGGTGATTTTTATACTTCTCAAGTTATAAATGTCACCTCTCCCTTCCCTAGTCTTATTACAAAGCCCAGGGGAAGCTAATACAGCAGCTTGTGGGAAGGCAGGGGAGAAGAGGATGAAACTGCAGGATAATATTAAGAATTGGAGAAAGGATAAAAGGAACAGTTTGAAAAGATTCAATTAGGATAAAGGAATACTAATGCACTTGGGGAATATTAATACTAAGCAAACGTACAAAGGAGGAGAGTACAGAAATAATAAATGCTCTAAAACTAAGAAGGGAAGAAAATGAGCATAAGCTCAAGTTGCATTTAGAGTGAGGGTAAAGATACAATTTGTGTTTATTCATATATGTTTCTGGCAAAACAAATGTGTTTGCAGGGTATTATATTTTAAGAATATTTTTCCCACTTTGCAAATAATCTAAAACTCATGAGTCTGTGTAATCGTTATAACACACACAGCATTAGGAGCTTGTATTTATTGCATTGGGATTACCTATGTTATTTTTCATAGTGAAGTCATCAATGTCTGTTATATCAAAGGGGTCAGATTTTTCAGGGAAGGGACATATGTGTATTTTTATGCCACTTCTTAAAAAAATTACTCACAACATCACTCATAAAATTCAGCTTTAACTCCTCCTGTGCTAAAGATTATAGACATATCAAGAATTAGTAAAAGACCAACCATATCCCCAACTTTTGTGGTCTACAGCTGAAATCTTTTTCAATATACACAAAACCACAACTGCAGCCACTACTAGAGAAACATGTCAGACTGCAGACAAATTAAATACATGTGTCCTCACTTGGAAACGTCAGTATAGGCAGAACAAAGGCAAGTTGAAGATAAATGTCAGGTTTATTGCAACCTCTCAAAAACAACTTTGCAGTAGGAATCCAACAAATCTTCTTTTAGAAAAGAAGGAAAGGTAGCAAGATCTGAATAACCCTGAAGTGATATCATATAATCCATGGTTCTTTGAGATACTGAAGCATGAGTCCAATGTCTATGGGACTGTCCAAATGTCTAAAACACAGAGGGTCTGCATTTTAAATCAAAGCGTCTTCTTCCTAGATTAGAGGTAGACATGTACCTAAGTGTCTTGCTGAATCAGAGCAAAGCCAACCCTACAATCCTTCTGGCCCATTTTAAAACTGACCTTAGATAACTGGTAATTTGAAAATACGGTCCATTATCTTAATTGTTGTTTATTCCCTCTTTTCTGCCTGTATATCACCTCCTAGGCCCTATGCTGTCCACATCTCCTAAATTCGCACAGTGATTGCCCTTCCTGCAGGTCTATTCTACAAGGTGGTAAAATGCAATAAGACACAGCCATGTGTTTCTGGCCTGGAGTTCAGCTTAAACAACAACAACAAAAAATCCAAACTAGATTTGATTCTCCCATCAATAGAAGCTTAAAACAGAGGAGAAACAGGGACTGCTCTGAATACTTTTTATGTGCTTGCTGTTGCCAGGGAAACCATTCCCCTGGCATCCCATTGCTGAGCATATCTTGCACTTCTAGCATTCTGGTTCTCAGAAAATTAAGACTGTATCACGCTATCATGGTGTGGAGAAACTATTGAGAAATGAGGATGAACACAGCTTAAAATAATAGACCCAACTTCTGAAAATAAAAAAATTGTTGAGATCAGATTTAGTGTTCTGCATGTTTATTATGTTTAGGTCTCCATATTGAGTGAAAATAAGTTAAGGTGCAAGGACAGCCCCTGGCTCAAGCTGGCTGTGCAGAAGAGGCTGCTGATCTTTAGCAGTTATTTTCTCCTCTGTAATACAAAATTAGCTGAGGGATGTGTGGCAGACAAAGGTGACTATGAATAGCTGTGATTTCTTGTATTACACCATAATAAATGTGATGATGCTACACAGTTTTTATGTGTGGGTAAACACATTAGGAAATATTTATCCCTGAAGTGACTCTATTGATTTTCCTGGATCATCCAAGGACAAATTTGCCATGGTGTTTCATGCCCAGACCTTTGATCCTCTAGAAGTTATTTATGAAGCAGAAAGCAAATAAAGTTTTCCAGGGAGACTCAGAGATATGATCAAATATTAAATGAAAAAAACATATTCTGTGTTCACACAGGCTGAAACTCATTTCTGTATTGTGTCCTAAGTAACAGGAGCAACATCAGTGTAATGAAACACTGCTGTTATTTTAAGAAAAATAAAATTTTGAACCCATCAGTACATGTTTTAGGCAGGTGCAAATGTACTTATCCAGTAGCTCTTTATTGCCTTAGACATCATCTACTCTATGACCAACAGAGAGAATAAATTTACTTTCATATTATCCCACACATTGTTATGTCCAAGCCCTCACTTACTAGCATAACTTCAGATGGTGTATCAGAAGGCACTAGACACAACGTAAGCAGTGAAGCTGTTCCAGTGAGTGGATACAGAATCTGTCTTCCCCATCTTCAAACTAATATATTTTGGAGTAAGAGAGCTTCTCTATGATGACTTCTTTCTCTCTTCATTTATGCAGTTCAACTGAGCATTGATTATTTTGCTTTCCACATGATGTGTATCTTGTACTTTTTAAAAACCTAGTTAGACATTGGATGCCTCAAAGAATCCTATTGGTTTTTGTCTGGCTTACTCCTAGGGATTAGAATCATAGAATCATAGAATCACCAGGTTGGAAGAGACCCACCGGATCATTGAGTCCAATCATTCCAACCAAACACTAAACCATGTCCCTCAGGACCTCGTCTACCCGTACCTTAAACACCTCCAGGGAATGTGAATCAACCACCTCCCTGGGCAACGTGTTCCAATGCCCAATGACACTTTCTGTGAAAAACTTCCTCCTGATGTCTAGCCTAAATCTCCCCTGGTGGAGCTTGATGCCATTCCCTCTCGTACTGTCTCCTGTCACTTGGGAAAAGAGACCATTACCTTCTTCTCCACAACCTCCTTTCACGTAGCT
>WAAB01009044.1:16652-28392 GCA_013389865.1 Piaya cayana | reverse complement strand
TAAAGGATCGAGAAAGTTGAGAAGAGCATTGAATGAAAAGCACATTGTAAAATATTTTTAAATCATGATCAAAAAAACTTCATTTTGAGTATCATATGAAGTATAGCACAGAATTTGTTCCTAAACTAAATTAACAAGACATTTAGTTTTCCATTTGGCCCTCACTTTCTCAGGTTATTCGAGGAAAAAGCAAGTTAAATGAAGTGCCTGGTTCAAATGAAGTACTGATTTGATGTAAAAAAATATAAAAAGCCAAAAATAATGTTAGCAGGAAATCCTCGTGCCTCACACACAACATCTTATACTGCCAAGCTACACTTTTTTTTTGGGGTCTTTTTTTTATCCTGGAGATTTTAGCAGAAATTATTGTTTCACAGTTGGCAGTTGTTAGCATTCACGCTGTTCAGCCTGCTCTAACGAACTTCATTTGAGATTGAAATGTATGAAATCATTTCCCAGTGAGTAAGCGATCCGCTAGCAGAGACTTCTGATGATTCCTTATAAAGGCAGGAGGCATCGAACGTACTCTTCACTACATCTACAAATCATATGCCAGGGTCAAACGACCGTAGAGTCGCAGAGAAAACCTGAAATTACTTCAGATAATGTGAAAAAAGGATGTTGTGGCTGCTGCACAAAGATGAGAAAAAATAACCCTTCCAAATCAGGACTGAAAAACTGGTTTGAGGTGGCAGAGTAACACTCTGTTAAGAGGATACCCACAAGTGTAGGTGATATCTTCATTGTCCCGTCATTAATCTTCAGCTAGAATTAAGTTGGAAGAAGAAACCTCCCAGGAATTAGCTTAGAAAATAAACATTTATTAAGTTATTTATTTTTCATGACATATTAAATGTCACTCTGGCAAGTCAAAAGCAGTAATAATAATTCCAAAATTGTGTGATTCTACATTGCACAATATAGCTCTTATAAAGCCACTTGACTTTAGCACTTCTATCATGTTTCTGCTCTTTTAGATTCCTTTCCAGAATAATTTCTAACTATTCAGACAGAGGCTGCTGCTCATAATTTCTCATTCGTTTCATAAGGGTATGACAATACAGTTAAAAATACTCCACGGGCTGAAGGGAAAAATATTCACCACAATCAGTTTTGTATATCCAGCTTGGCTGATTGAAGTTGAAATGCTGTTACGCCTTGACTTGTGTGTGAAAGCAGCTCCTTAGAGGGAGATGGAGACCAAGGGTACTTCATATGCCCTCTGGCTGGAACAACAGAAGCTGAAAGCAACCAGCTGGAAAGCAGAGAAGGCCCAGGGTGTCCTGGTGATATGAAGCTGACTGTGAGCTAGTAAAATAATCCAGCAAAGAGCCATGATGATTAAAAGCATCTGACATATGAGGAAAGGCTGAGGGAGCCGGGACTGCTCAGCCTAGAGAAGAGAAGGCTCGGGAGGACCTTATCAATATATGCAAAGGTATTTTTATTCCTACTTCAAAATTTTTGCTTCTTAAAATGTAAGTTATATCACCACTACAATTTTCACATTAATAAATCACTTCTAAATGATCCTAACAGCATTATTTAGGGCAAGAGTTTTGAAGGAACTAAAGGAATCTGAATTTACACATCACTTGATGCTTTTGGTCAAAGACCATGAGGATTTTAATCTGTTTGTGTACCGTCCCTACATATAAAGTCATTTCTGAAGAAGCAAGGTAATGCAATTCTGCTTGGGGCACAACAACCCTATGCATCTACAGACCTGGAGAAGCCTGGCTGGAAACTGCCTGGAGGAGAAGGACCTGGGGGTGTTGGTCGACACCCGACTGAACATGNCCTCATTGCTCTCTACAAATACCTGAAAGGAGGTTGTAGAGAGGAGGGAGCTGGGCTCTTCTCCCAAGTGCCAGGGGACAGGACAAGAGGGAATGGCCTCAAGCTCCACCAGGGGAGGTTTAAGCTGAACATTAGAAAAAAGTTTTTCACAGCAAGGGTCATTGGGTACTGGCAGAGACTACCCAGGGAGGGGTTGACTCACCTTCCCTGGAGGTGTTTAAGGGACGGGTGGATGAGGTGCTGAGGGACATGGTTTAGTGTTTGATAGGAATGGTTGGACTCGATGATCCAGTGGGTCTCTTCCAACCTGGTGATTCTATGGTTCTGTGATTCTAATTCTTACACTTCAAGAGTATTTACTTCTAAGAAGTTACCTTGCTATCAAGAAAAGCACCAGGCATAAGGCACAAAAATAACCAATACTGAGTGGAACATTCTCGAGCTATAAAGAAGGACAGAAATAGAAAACACCCTTCAGGAAGCATCTTGACAATAATGTTACAACTGCCTGAAAGAATCATGTATCAGGCTCCTTTTAACAGCATCCTCCACACCAGTTTTACTGTCTCTGCCCCAGACAGCAGGCTAAGTATAGGCAGCGCTAACATCTATAAAACCAGACAGCAGCCAGGATTCTTGCATAGCTCCCAGCTCAGCTGTCACCCCAGCTGATTCTCCGTGGGCTCAAATATAATCCGTTGAAGATGTCATTCCCACAGGAAGCTGAGGATCAGTTCACACAGGACTTTGTGTTTGTTTGCATACGCGTATTCACTGTACTTAATGTCGTTTTAGTGGCTGCACTTAAAAATTATACTTCCCCCTGCACTGTGTGAAATGAGATTAGCTCTCAAACTATGAGAGTGTTTCTGACAAAATGTGTGTGAATCAAGCCACAGAATATCTCCCACATTTTTGAGAATGGTTTGAGAAAAAAATATATAAAGACACCTAAATTGTTTGATATCCTATTTTGTCTGCATTACTCCTAATAGAAATAACAAATCGTTTACTTCCTAAAGCTTGTGGTCCAGAATGGTTATGAAGGGATTGTAAGCAAATCCTTTTGTGTCTCAGGCAGACACACGTTTATTCCTACAGGATGCTGTGTCATATCATCTTCCCAGGATAAACTTCAAAAAAAAACTGAAACATTTTTAACTCAGACAAACAAACAGCAAGGGTCAATGTACAAATGAAAATGGAAAAAAAGGGGAAGGATTAAATAACAACATTCTTCTCTGTTGATGAAAACTTTACAGCACCTCTCACCATATGAAGAAATGTTACTATGACAATCAGAATTCTTAAGAGTCAGTTGTTTTACAGATAGAATTAGAAGAGAGGTATGTGATGGTGTTGAGCAGAGAGTGATAAAGAATTCAGAATCTCCTGAAGCTCAGTATTCCAAAGCTGTTCAAACTCCCTTCCCATAAGGCCAGGTTGGATGGGGCTTGGGCACCTGATCCAGTGGGAGGTGTCCCTGCACATGGCAGGGGGGTTGGAATTAGATCATCTTTAAGTTTCCTTCCAGTTCAAACCAATCCATGATTCTACGATTCTATCTTTCAGTTTATAAATCATGAATTATTAGAAATCACATCAGGAATTGACATGAAGTTATAGTATTACATGATACGACTTAGAATTTTGGGGAAAATAATGAATGGTGAAGACTGTCTGTTTTGTGTTAATAATGCTACAGTGTAATCCGAATGAGTTCAATACATTTTTTACATCTAAAATAGTGTGAAATATTCACAAGAACAGCTAAACTCTCATATATCTTCTCTCACATTGATATATGGGCAAATGTCCCTCAATACTCAGTCTCCTTTTTGGTTTAGGTTGTTGATACAGACTATTAAAACTTCCATGCTCTTGGCCTGATGCTAAGCAAGGTTTAGTTGGAATCTTTTAGATGTCAGATAAGCAAAGTCCCAGAACTTTCCTAATTTTATTTTTTTTATCTTCCTGCAATAAAATTACTGACAAGGTTAAGTGTCTGACATTTGTAAGGAGCACTAAATCTCACAGTGACAAAGGTATTTCCCTTTTTTCAGTTTAAAAAAAAATATATATTTAATTAAAAATACTCTTTGGAATATGTGTGAGAGGGAAAGAAACTTTGCTTTAAAGCCTGAGACTTTTTCAAAGTTGAACATCTCAAGTCTTTGTGCCAAAAAAACCATTTGGAAATAATTAATAAGCAAATAGGAGTAAGTAATTCGGCAGCTATTGTGGAGTGAATAATGTAACCTGAGACTATCCAGGGCACAGTCACTTTTATACATTAAATTAATGAATCTATTAACTTTATTTCTCCTGGTCTGGCTATGAATGTAGCTCGCAATTAGTTTATGGAGTTTTTTTGGGTGGTTCTTCTGATTTTTCTAAATATCTAAATAAAATTCCTTCAGGAGAGTTTTCTGGCCAAGACCACTCCAGTTCTTGTATATGGAGCACCTCCAAACTGGAATGCTTATGGGATTTTCTTACTGCAAGCTAAAATAAGCCAGAAACACTCGTGATTTTTGCATTCTTTCAACATCTTCGTATTTATAAGTCAGGATCTGATACTGACACTGTAAAAGCAGCGATCCAGATGGTTCCCTAGGAAAAGAGAGAAAAAATGGAACCAAAATTGTGTGCAGTGGCATTTTTAATCAAGATATGAATGCAATTAAAATGCACAAAGTCTTGAGAATTGCTCCACAGAGCCAAAAGAAACATAGAAACTATTGACATTTTTTTCTACATAGTCTACATAGGGAATGAGATGGAGCTTCATACTTTCCTCCAGCTCAGGCGATGAAGTTTTCAGTGCAGATCTACTTGCCCTCATTTGACAGAAAAATTCGCAGATAAGGTTTTACTTTTTTCCCCTAGAAACAGCTTAAATTTCACATTCAACACTTTAGATTAGAGAACTGCTAGATGAAGTTACCTAATAACTGTAGCAAGGGACAGCATGGGTGTTTGCACTCATCTTCCTATTACTTATTGCAATAGTTTTCCAAAAAAAAAAGAATAATGTCTAGGAAACTAGGAAAACTGACAGTAACAAATATAAATTAGAAGCTGGAAAATGGGAAGGAGAAGAATACAAAATCAAATTGTGCATGGCATTTCATTCAGATTCCTCTCCATGTTTTCAATCATTACTTAGGGTTACAGAAATAGCTCTCTTCATCTCTTCTTTTTCACAGATCTTTTAGAACAGAGGTGACAAAACAGAGGAAATAATGGATGTGAATGTTTTCGCATCGATAGAACTTAACAGTGATCATAAATTTAAAAAAAAGTTAATTAGGAAAAAAAATTGAAAAGTCTGTAATTTTTCAGTTATAGGTGCAAAACAAATGCTGAAAAGTTGACCTAATGGGGACACAGATGAGACCTAAACCATGTAAAAAGGAAGCCCAAATAATTAGAGACTGACTCAGCTTCCCTAAACATGCAAACTGTAAACAGGAGAAATTCTCTTTGTAAACATATTCTCATGGTAAATATCAGTGGAATATTAACTGTGATCTAGGTTCTTTTCTTCCCTAACTGCAGCTGGAAGAGACGTCTCGGATATGAAAATAAATCGTTCAGTTAATGAAATGAAATTAAATGATTTTCAGAACGTTAAAATCAGTAATGTGTAATCTGTATGGGAATAACTGTCTAGCAAAGTAAGTCTTTTCACCAAAAACCAAAGGTTTAAGGATCAAGACTTTAGAAGATACAAGTACAAGACGGAGTGTTACTTGCTGTGCTTTGAAAATCTCTGGCTTATTCTGTAGAAAAAGATGAGCGGCTCTCTGAATTACAGTCAAACGGATTAGGAAAAGAAATCAACTACAGGGAGAAATCAATATGAATGAAATGCAAAAAAAAAAGTGATGCTGACAGTACTTCAAAATTATTGAAATTCCAGCATGTGTAACACAGTAGCTCCTTCATTCACTGGGAGCATAAACCCAAGAAAGTGAAATCCCATTCTCAGAGCTGAAGAAGAATTTCTTGTGTAAGTCAAAATTAATGGTAGAGTAAGTACAAAAAATATAAATTTGGCTACAGTTGCTACATCAAGCACAATATAGTTCAAAGTAGTAATACATGTAATCAGTGCTTTGAAAGGAGAAATTTTCAAAAGCTGAGAAGAATTATGAGTCAAGACAAGAAAGTGTTTATGGTGAAAATATCATAAGGTAATAGGGAATCAATTTTAGACATTTTTTTTCCATGGTCAGTAAGGCAAAATCCTATAAGCAAGAAAGAAATAGTGGTTAAACAATCCCAACAAACCAAATGGGAAGACAACTATGAAACCAGAATAACATCTAGGAAACTAGGAAAAATGATAGTAATGAATATAAATTAGAAGCTGGAAAATGAGAAGGAAAAGAATAAAAAAAAAAATCCTTGACAAGAATAAGGACAATGAAGAAAAAAACTCATCCTGGGATGTATCAAGAAGTGTTGAGGGAAGTTATCATCCTCCCCTGCTCTGCCCTAGTGAGGGTCCATCTGGAGAACTCCCAGCTCAAGAAGAACAAGGAATTGCTAGAAAAGTCCCTCAGGAGGGCTACGAAGATGATCAGGGGACAGGAACATCTCTCTTACTAGAAGAGGCTGAGTGAGCTTGGTCTTCTTAGCCTGGAAAACAGAAGACTGAGAGGAGACCTCATCAATGCTTATAAAAATCTAAAGGGCAGGTGTTGAGAGGATGGGGCCGGAGTCTTCTCAGTGGTGGCCAGGGACAGGACAAGGGACAAAGGGCACAAACTGGAACACAGGAATTTCTGCCTGAACATTAGCAGTAACTTCTTTACTAGGGGAGGGTAGAGAACTGGAACGGGCTGCACAGAGAGATTATGGAGTTTCCCTCTCTGGAGACATTCAACATCTACCCAGACATGTTCCTGTGGAACCTGCTGTAGGTCAATATGCTTTAGCAGGGGGAGTGGACTTAACTGATCTCCAGAGGTCCCACCCCACCCCTACGATTTTGTGAATCTGTAGCTTCAGTATATAAGAATTAAAATTTCACGGGTCTATTATTCTACAGAAAAGGTCCATAAAATTATACAGAAAATGCAAAAACAAGGAGTAATCAGTATTGTTTGAATGCAGAATCGCAGCAGTGCTTCAACGGATGAGTAAGATGCTATCACAAAGCTCATTCTAAAAACCTAGTCTCGTTATTTGTCTCAGATTTTTAAAACCTAATGAGATTGATCAGTATCTATTTTTCTCAGTGATTTTTTTCCAACAAAAAATATCACTTTCATATTTCCTCTCATCTATCACGTTCTCTGTCCCTTTGCGTTATTTTTCTCATATGAATACTTTAATTTTCTACAGAGCTCATCCTTTGCTAGTTGTGTCTCAAGCATCATCCTAAGTGTCTAGAGCAAAAGGCTTTTGGCTACTTCTGTGTTAACAAATCAAGCGATGCCAGAGAACATTCCTGGGCACTGGAACTTGAACACGTTAAATTCTTAGAACGTTTCCTGGCACTGTTTTCCTGGGCCAATAATTGCTCCATCAGACAATTCCCAAGCATCACCTGAGTGTTAGTGCAGGCCAGAGACTGATCTCGAGGGGTGATCACCCTGGTTTGGTGGCTTAAATAACAATGGATTGTCTTCCATGCCCCTTGGTCTTAGGATAGTCTGAGGCACTTAGTTTCCTGATAAATACGCAGCCTCCTGTGCCAGATCAAATAAAGATAGATTCAGAATTAATGTCTCAGATCATGCACCAATGTCATCCCGCATTTTTGGCCATGAGTTTTAACTGTTCCCAGGGCAAAGTCACTTTATTTGACTGTTCTCNTCCCTTTTTTTTTTTTCTTCCCTGGCTTTTCTAGTTCTCAACACTGCAAACCAAACCTAATAGCTTTCTAGAGGACAGGATGTAAAAATCTCAAAACCTCAAGTTTTCTATTTTGTCTTTAAAGCTCAGAATGGTCTAGGTAGGGAGCTGCAGGCTTTTTCCTGCTGATGCTTCACAATAGGATCAGTATGAAATGAGCATTTAATGAACTCATGGCACAGTCTACATGGATAATACTGAGGCTGCTCAGGGAGGTGGTTGAGTCACCTTCACTTAAGGTGTTTAAGGGATGAGTGGATGAGGTGCTGAGGGACATGGTTTAGTGTTTGATAGGAATGGTTGGATTTAATGATCCAAGGGGTCTTTTCCAACCTGGTGATTCTATGATTCTAATATTTACAGTTCCTTAGTGGATGAATGTGAGTCCCTAAATCAGAAAAGAGACAGCCTTTCTGCCCAGCAGAAGCCCTTCTGCAGCTCCAATATTATGTGCATAACTCACCTTCCTCTTACGACCTTGAGCAATTTAGAAGTCTACATCTGCCTTTCAAAGTACACAGAGCACGGATGCAGCCTATCATCAGCTTTATCTTGACTTTTTTTCCCTTCACTCTCAACAAACGAAATTACAATCCTGTTTAATATCTTTGCATTGAAACCTGTGGCTCCTACGTTCTGAATTAGCCCTTTAGCTACCCGGGTACAGAATCACAGAATCATTAAGGTTAGAAGAGACCTCTAAGATCATCCAATCCAACCATGATCACAACACCACAATATCTACTAAACCATTTCATAAAGTGTCCAATAGACTTTTTTTTTAACACATCCAGGGATGTTGATTTCACCAGTTCACTGGGAAGTCTGTTCCAAACTTGATCATTCTTTCAGTAAAGAATTTTTTTTCTAATATCCAATTTAAACCTCTGTTGCAACTTGAGTTCATTTCCTCCCATTCAAAGTCTTCATTTAAAAATGAACACTTCTTACCAAAGAGTCTAAATGCTCTTTTATCCATGTGTTTACCCAGTTAATCTTGGTATCTGCTTCTCACCTTACCAGAAATAAATGCTATGGATGTCTGGTGAAACATGAACAAAACTTCTCCACAGATCAGCCCTTCTGCAGATGAATGATGCCTGAAAAATGGCATGGGAACTTCCAGGCTAAGCTAAGATGTTTCTATTTAATATTGAAACATATAATTCTAGGATATCCTTAAGATAAGACTGATAAGAGTCCTGTCTGAAACCTAGATGAGTTTTAGGAATTGAAGTTCTATCTTTGGAAGGAAGAGGAAGCCTAGGACTATATCTGTGCTAGTAACTTAAAAATGTCTAAGAGCAGTCTTTGGCACCAAGGCAACCTAGCATGATGTAACCTGCATCATTAATAATAAATGCTTTTAACCCTCCAAATCAGGGTTAAAAGCATCCAAACAGCAAACTGGAATTGCTATAGCACTGTTTAATTCATTGCTATAGATGTTTTAGGGGAATGGATCCCATCCAAAACTGTCAGAGTTCCATATCTGAAACAATCTTCTGCAAAGAAGTACTATGTTTCCAGCTGTTCCAGCTGGTTTTCTGCTCTATTTTCCTCCACAAATTCATATATTTCTATTATGTTTCATTAGCGGATTCCGTGTTCCTTAACTAGTTCTATGTTTGTATTATCAACGATGTCGTAATGAAGAAAATTTACATTACCTACAATGCACATCTTTTCCGATTTTCCAATAATTCATCACCTTTGCACAGTTACAAGCTTCTTTTTGCACGATCTTCATTCAAAGTGTTATTGCTATGAGTGGGAGTTGGATATGGGGAATAAACCCAAGTTATTTCCTTTGGGTGCTGATATTAATACTTCATTTAACAACATTGAGGCATCACATTTGCTCCGATGTTGTTCAATTCCTATGTGCTCAACAGAAAAATTCGTATCACTGCATGAAAAGTGGCGTAGCCAGTAGGTTGAGGGAGATGATTCTGCCCCTCTATTCCTCTCTTGTGAGACCTCATCTGGAGTGTTATGTCCAGTTCTGGAATCTTCAACAGAAGAAGGAGATGGAGCTGTTGAAACAGATCTAGAGGAGGCTACATGGATGATCAGAGGGCTGGAGAACCTCCTGTATGAGGACAGGCTGAGAGAGTCTGAGTTGTTCGGCCTGGAGAAGAGAAGGCTCCAAGGAGACCTTAGAGCGACCTTCCAGTACCTGAAAGGGGCTCCAGGGAAACTGGAAAGGGACTGTTTACAAAGGCTTGGAGTGATAGGATGAGAGGGATTGGCTATAAACTGGAGAGGGGAAGATTTAGACTAGACATAAGGAGGAATTTCTTCAATGATGAGGGTGGTGAGGCCCTGGCTCAGGTTTCCCAGAAGCTGTTGCTGCCCCATCCCTGGAGGTGTTCAAGGCCACATTGGATGAGGCTTGGAGCAGCCTGATCCAGTGGGAGGTGTCCCTGATCTTTAAGTTCCCTTCCAACCCAAACTATTCTGTGATTCTATGACTCATTCCAGCTCACATCTTAAGCAGAGTTACTCTCTGACCTAAACACTGCATTTCTCTTTGTTTCCAGTGCATGAACTTGGTTAATTTGAATTAACTCTGTGTCATAAGATATTCCTATATATTGGGGTTGTAAAGTGTGAATACATTTTGATAAGACTCAAACCTGACTCTCCTGAAGCCAAATAGCTCAACTGTTTTCCAAAAAGTATTGGACCTTTGTATGGGTAGTAAAATTATCCAGAAGACAGAAAATATTCTGAAAAAAACCTCTGTGATATACAAGTCCTTGGTTTTTAAGGCATGAACCAGCTTCCAATTTCTGGATGAGAAGGAACTTCCACACAGGTCATGTCTGCCACAGCTGCCTGTTACACCAAGCTTGAATCATCTGCTTCCAGCTAATGTTGGACTGAAACACACGCATGGTTGTCTGACAATAATTAACATCTTTCTTTGCACTCGCCAGTATTAGCATTCTTCACAAACATTTCTCACAATTATTCACAGTTTCCACATAGAGAATTTGCAGGTTTTATTATTTTATCCATTTTTTTATTATTGTCTTTCATCACACAGGTTTATAAAAATGGATGGATATGAAAAAAGGTGGGAAATGAGTTGGTGCATGCATTCCAGTCAGAAAGTCAGTTATAAAAAATACATTCGGTCAACAAGAGAAAAAATAAATCTACGTGCTTCTTGCACACTTTGCAAGACAAGCAACAGTGGTTGACTTGTGGCTTTATCTGCTTGACTGCCAAATGAAAAAGCAGAGCGTCAAACCATAAGATATCCAGTCCCATCAAAACCCACTGAGAATCCACGGAAGCTCAAACAGTAAAAATTTCCAGGAAAAAAAGGAATCTCACTGTGTTTTCCTCAGAATGGCCTTACAGCAAAGCAGATTGGGCACAGGCATATGATTAATTACAATGACTTGTCAGACACATCCACACCACCATGATCCAAAAATGAGAGCGGAAAGCACTGAAAAGATACAAAACAGGCTATAAAAAAAAAATCTGAAAGAAGGCAGAAGTGAATAGGGAGCCAGCAAATTAACTGTCAGGCCACAGAGAACAAGGCAGTTAAAGGAGTCGCTTAACAGGAGACAGAACATTCAGAGGCTCAAGCTGTCATAACAGAGAATCTGGAACAGAAGAGTCTTTTCTTATCATGGCTATATCTTCCTATTTCTATATTATGCTGCGATATTGGGAGAAAAAACAGACTTTACATAGACCTTCCTCTTTATTTGTTCAGAAATAAGGGGACTCGGGTCACCTGAATGCAATTTAAGGCAAATAAAGTAATAGCCATATCAGCAGAGCTGCTTGCCAGAGCAGTGCTTTCTAGTATGATCTAGCAAGCCAACCCTGCTTGTCCAAGTGTGAATCATAGAATCAAAGAATAACCAGGTTGGAAGAGACGCACCGGTTCATTGAGTCTGACCATTCCTAACAATCACTAACCCATGTCCCTCAGCACCTCATCCACCCATCCCTTAAACACCTCCAGGGAAGGTGAATCAACCCCCTCCCTGGGCAGCCTCTGCCAGTGCCCAATGACCCTTTCTGTGAAAAATATTTTCCTAAT
>WAAB01009044.1:0-16564 GCA_013389865.1 Piaya cayana | reverse complement strand
GCCCCAAGTGCAGGATCCAGCATTTGGCCTCGTTAAACCTCCTGCCATTGGTCTCAGCCCAGCAGTCCATGCTTAAAAAAACCACAGAACCATGTTTTCATTGTCTGCAGTGGAAATTTCAGCACTTAAAATGCCTGTAGACGACTTCCCCCAAGCATCTAATTGGAGGAGGTGTCCTTAGTGCCATTAGCGTCTGGGCTAAGCTAATGCAGAGTGACAGAAGTGGCACTGCAAACAGCAGCTGTGGTAACGAGGCATCAGTGACAGTGGCTTTAGCCACCTTCTGCTAACACAAGTGGTTCTAAAAATAGGTTCACAGCAGAATCACTGAGCAATTTTCGAGAAATCATCCAGGGTAGAATACAATGTTATTCAGCAAGACCGAATGTCAAGTTCTGCACATAAGAAAGTGTAATCAGCTCCGTAATGACAGGATGAATAATTATGAATTGTGGTGCTGCAGAAAAGGCTGTCTGAACTACACTGAGTCACAAGCTGAAAATTATCCATGTTAGGCTAGTACAAAAAAACCCAGAACATACCATGCTGGGATAGATAAACAATATTTTTGTCTGCAGAACACATGAAGTAACTCTTGCATTCTACTTGTCAGTAGGACAGCCTCAGGAGGTGCACCGTGTCCATTTTGGGGCAGAGCAGATCAAGAAGCATGTGAATCAGTCCAGAAAAGAAACAAAAATGAATCGTAGAATCGTAGAATCAACAGGTTGGAAAAGACCACCAGATCATCGAGTCCAAACATAATCATGGAATGGATTGGGTTGGAAGGGACCTTAAAGATCATCCAGTTCCACCGCCGCCATGTGCAGGGACACCTTCCACTGGATCAGGGGCTGCAAGCCCCATCCAACCCGGCCCCAAACTCCTCCAGGGATGGAGCAGGCACCACTGTTCTGGGGAACCTGTTCTAGCGTCTCAACACTCTCATGGTGAAGAAATTCTTCCTAATGTCTAGTCTAAAATGACTGAAGTTCTTAAATAACTGGCCCATAAAGAAAGGCTGAAGGAATTAGGACTGGGCTGAGGGAAGAAAATTTCACATGACTTCATCTTTTCTGCCTTTATTAAGAAAAAAGAGAACAAGGAACTAAAAGACAAAAGTCTGTTTCTGATTCTGATCCTTACTAGAGCCTTTTGGCCACTATGATTTATTTCTCCTATGTGTGTGCATCAGGAGTAGGGTCCATGACACCACTTTGTCCATCACTGCTCTTTAGCTCACCCTCATGAGCTAGACTTTTGGCAGGAGACACCTTTCTGGAAATCATAGAATCACAGAATCACCAGGTTGGAAGACACCCACCTGATCATCAAGTCCAACCATCCCCACCAATCTCTAAACCATGTCCCTCAGCACCTCATCGACCTGCACCTTAAACACCTCCAGGGTTGAAGCTACTGCCAAATACCAAAGATTGTTCAATCTTGTAATCTTTTTCCTCTGTACTGGATATCAACTTGCATTTGTACAAAGAGTTTTTACACCACATAAAGAGCTGACTGAGTTGGAAACAGAGGCAATTTACACATAGGATTTCATGAAGAAGCTTGACCATCTTTTTGTTTCTTTAAAAGCAGAATCAGAGCATAAATATCAGTTGAGGTCTACATGGTGCTATGGAGTTCTAGACGAAATATACTTTTATTTAAAAGAAAAAAAAAGATATCCATTCATTAAAATCTGATGTCAGGGAGTGGCAAGGGTCAGTTGTTGCCTAAGGGCATAGAAGTCAAAGGTGACGGAGCACAAGCTGTGCCTCCAGAAACAGGGTGCAGTCCCAGGAGGGCAAAGCTGGCTGAGAGCATGGTCCATCAACCCTGATTCAGATCCACAGTTAATACCAAGGAACCCATCAGGAGTAAAAGGAGATGGGGCCAGTGAAACGGCTGCAAACACACACAATTGCAAAATTGTGGACATCAGGAAAAAATTCGTCACAGAAAGAGTCATTGGACACTGTCAGAGGCTGCCCAGGGAGGGGGTTGACTCGCCTTCCCCGGAGGTGTGTAAAGTGCAGGTGGATGAGGTGCTGAGGGACATGGTTTAGAGATTGGTGGGAACGGTCGGACTCGATGATCCAGTGATTCTCTTCCAACCTGGTGATTCTATGATTCTATGATTATTTGGGCAAGGACAGAGAGCCCCAGGCTGAGCTGAAATGCAGCCCTGGACCTACAGAGGGGCATGGGGAAGGCCCAGTGGAGGCTGGACCTGGACAGTAAAGTCTGTTGTTGCTCTCGGGGCTCTGAAAATTTTCAAGGTAACAAAAAATTTTGATTTAACACACACTTGACTTATTTTAAGGACTTACTTAAAAATAATTGATTCCAGATGGCGCTTAAAGTCTTAAAAATGACAGATAAAATTCACCAAATGTAATAGTTTGTTCACTACTATTGAATTCAAATACAGAGGTCAACCAATGGCAAAAAGTCAGATAGATTTGCTAGTAAATTTCAGGTTAAGGGAAGATTTTCAGTCTTGGCTCAAGCTTGAAGGTTTAAGCTTACCAGAATTACAGTTTAGGATGGTGGCAGAACAAACTGTGTCAAAATCTTCTTTAACAGTTACAAGGGTTTGGCAAATATCTCATTTAATCTCCTGAGAATTGTTGTTTTCTGGGCATCTGGCATCATCTCAAGCGGGAAACAGGCTTTTCCAGCTTTGGGATCTTGCTGGAAACCATAAACACAGGAGTGATGCCGAAGCTGGGAATTCAAATATGCCCCCACCCTCCTTGGCCACAGATAAGATGGGTTGGATGTGACATTCTAGTTTCAATCCATCTGTTCTTTGAGGCACTATCAGATGCGTAGCTCGTTTAACTGGCAGCAAATTCACAGAATAATTTGTATTACTGCTATTCTGCAAGAACCCCAGTGATTTCTTCTGCTTCCCCACTTCACTCACAGACACAGCTGTCGCTGTTCATCATGAGTTCCTCACCTCGTTGTGCTCTGAGGCAGCTGGGCTCTCGTGGACTATTTTAGACTACTTGGCTGCAGAAGCTGGCTGGTGATCCCGTCCAGCTGTAGCCGTGGCCCGCTAACTTTCTAACGAAAGCCACGCCACCGTGGGTACTAAAGGGAAAACAAACCCCCTTTTGTCCATGGAAAGTCTGGCAGAGAAGCAAATTCACTTTAGTTTCAATAGAAAATTTCCTTTGACTGCAGCCCTCCCTCCCTAACTCCGTTGATTTTCCTCAGTTAGTCAAATTGACCAAAGAGCCAGGGGCAGAAGATCCACAGTGCTTCAAACTACAGCTGCTGATTCTCTGAAACAATGAACAATTAGTAAAGAAACTCTGCTAAAAAAATTCTTACTGTCCTACTGGGAGGTGGTTTCATTCCCCAGAAAGTATTTTTTTCTTTCATACATACATGGATTCAATAGAAAAGCTCGGAGCAGTGAGGAATGTCTGGCATTTCTGCTGTCAGTGTGCATGTACGTTGGAGTGCGGTATTTTTAGAAGCCTGTCGCATCCAAGTATGCATGAATTCTCACGTAACCTCATAGTGCGAGCGGTTTGCAGCATCAGGGATGTGAGGGCTTAGACTAGACACACAGTTTGGTTTGGGCATCCAGAAATTATTAAAAATGTGATGTTTTCCACGCAAACACACACTGCGTATTCCAACCCAGGGGCAAAATGTGCTGAAAGACTCAAATGAAGGAGAAAAGCAGGAAAGGTTGTGGTAGCTTGAGTATCGCGTACCTCAGCAGAGCAGAGCTATAAATCATTAGCCTGGAGGCTGCGTGGGGAAAACTGGACATTCAGTGCACAGCAGACAGCCTCATGGCTTTTGTAAGAGTCTCTAAGTCATTTCTTTCTTTGGAGAATATATTTGTAGACAGGAGATTTATGCTGGGTCTACTCTAGTGTCCGACCCATGCCCAGAAATGACGCCTTACTTGTTTTCTCTTGGCCTGCCCACGTGTCAATCAGCATTTAGGTGCCTTCGCATCAGAAGAAAAAGTGGGTCAGCTTTAAAAAGAGCACCCAGGGGAGGTCAGATTCAGAGATTATCCAGTTTGAGACATCGAGTCATTCGCACAAGAAGATGGGTGGATGAGGTGCTGAGGGACATGGTTTAGAGATTGGTGGGAATGGTTGGACTCGATGATCTTGTGGGTCTCTTCCAACCTGGTGATTCTATGAAATTCAGAGAAAGGGGAACATTAGGATTAGAAGCTTTCTGGAGCTTCTCCAATTTCCCTTTATTTCCAAAAGGATAAGAATATCATTTATTGCAATACTAGAACCAAGCAAACACAAAGAAAACATTTAAGATAATATCCCAGTGCCTGGGACAGAGGTTTTATTGCTTGAGCCACAGAGCAATTTTACAACAGGCTTTCAGTTACAAAGGGCACTTTTTAAAAAAGATGGGGTAAGAATCTCTGAACTGCTGAGTGATTTTAGACCCCTGGAGTTTTGTAGGCCAAGCAGAGGACAGTTTAAAGTGCCCTGAATCTTTGCCCTAGCGCTGAAACATTGAATCACTTGACATGTAAAGTGCTCTGAAAAATAAACTGGACCATATTCCACTAGGGCACTTCTGAAAAGAACTTTTTTTTTTTAAATTAAAAAAAAAAATACAAAATAAATTTAAAACATTTTTTTTTCATGTTATTATGTTTTTAATTTTTTTTTTAAGTTTCCATAAAAATAGAAAATGAAGAAATGGAAAAAAAATGAGGTAATATGACGGCTGATTTTACTTGTTCCTGTGAACTTGTCTAGAATTCAGAACGCGTTTTTCCTCAAGAGAGGAGATAAAGTCTTAAATAAATAAAGATAACACGGTGTCACACTACTGGAGTTGCGCAGGATCGTAGAGCAGCCTGCAAAAAACGCTGTGGAAGGATATGCTGGATGTCTTTCCGGTCCCCATGGTAACCACTGGAGCAACAAGTTGTTCTGAGGACAAGCAGAAAAAAAAAAGTTCTATGAGAAAAACAGACCCTTCCTAACTGCCACAAGGAAAAAGCGTGGTCTGTGCAGCCTCCTAGCCATAACGTACACCGTGATTATAACCTTAAGCACGCAAACAGAGATCCAAGTGCCAGAAAGAGGATGGAAAACAAAGAGCTGGCCCGAGCCTCTGCGGTTTTACGATGGAGCTTGAGGTACTGAGGTAATTTGCAGCCTGTAATTAATATTCCCCTGCTACTGTCGAAACTTCCACAAACTAATGTCTCCCCTTTCAGGGTTCCTAATTAGATATCCTCTCAACAACGTCACGTGGCTCGAAGTAATTCAGTGATCACAATAAAATTACCGCGTTGCGGCAGTTCTCCAAATGCTTCCTGAGCTCTGTAGGTGGCTCTGCTGTTGTTCCTTCATTTCATAGAATCAGAGAATGACAGAATCACCAGGTTGGAAGAGACTCACCAGATCACTGAGTCCAACCATTCCAACCATGCCCCTCAGCACCTCGTCCTCCTGCACCTTAAACACCTCCAGGGAAGGTGAGTCAACCACCTTCCTCCAATTCCACTTTCTCCTAGGATTATCTCATCATTTTGGTTGGTGCTCGCTCGTCTTCAGGGGTGAATCTGAGCTGCTGCCAGGGATGAATGAGATTTCCACACTCCAGGGAAGAAATATCTATTACAATTAGCCTAATGTATCTGCAGCATTCCCACCAGAGCTCACTAAGCTGAATTTCTTACCACAGCATTACCTCATGTGAGCTTTCAGATGTGAAGAAAATGAATTTCTCATAATTGGTAAAAACCATCAGCTTGGCATACTTACGAAAGGGGATCGAGTTGTTTTTTTTGCTGCAGAGATCTCGGAGAACAGGAAGGAAATGTTCCGGAGGAACAGGGGGGAAAGGAAGAGGATCTGGAGCATGAATTTTCAGCAGAGAATTGGAGGAACTAGCTGGGAAAGATGAACACCTGGCAGAGTAATTTGAATTCATAGCATAATTTTACGTTTAAGCATCTGTAGCAAATATTTAAAACCTTGTATGCTAAATACTGTTTCTAAAACCACATCTATACTCCAAAACATATAGGAAAAGTCATTAGCATGCAAACATTTATTAATAACTGTAATAATGAACAGTTCATAGCCAGATAAATATTATACCAAATTTTAAAAATTGTCTGAACAACTAAGTGGACACCCCATTACACTCAAACTAGTAAAATAGTCTTTCCCACCAAATACAAGATTGCTTTAAGCTATTTTCTTGCATCTCTCTCTAAAGGTCAAAGAGCTCTCTCCTACAGCTCACCAGAGCAACCACTGCCACTGAAAGGGACCTTTCATGTTACACCTCTGAGCTTGGAAATACTTGCTCTAAACACAAATTTAGAAATCCTTCACTTCATTATTCTGCCATCGCCCCTCAAAACCTCCCTCTCCTGTTGCTAGAAAAGGAGGAAGAAAAAAATCCAACACATTTAGTTTGTTAAATAGATTAAACACATAGGTAATTCCTGAATATCACTTGCAGAATTTCAGCAATGCATGTACCAAGCTCTGCCAGGGGAGATTTAAGCTGGACATTAGGAAAAATATTTTCACAGAAAGGACCATTGGGCACTGGCAGAGGCTGCCCAGGGAGGGGGTTGAGTCACCTTCCCTGGAGGTGTTTAAGGCACGTTTGGATGAGGTGCTGATGGACATGGTTTATAGATTGATGGGAATGGTTGGACTCAATGATCCAGTGGGTCTCATCCAACCTGGTGATTCTATGATTCTATGATTCTACCTGAACTATCAAAGCTTCTAAGACCAGAAGGGCTGAAAATTCCCTTCCTCCTGCACTACGAAGGGCAAATTCTTGTCTAGGTGGTTTTTGACTGATAGTTTCTAGGTAGAAATACATGCATAGATAGACTTCTCTGAGTAGAAGTGTGTGTTTAACACAAGTCTGCACTATCCAAAACATGAGCTATCAGTGAACCATAGGCACAATATAGTTAATAAAAAATTCCCAGCATGCATAATCATAGAATCATAGAATCATAGAACAACCAGACTGGAAGAGACTCACCGGATCATCGAGTCCAACCATTCCTATCAAACACTAAACCATGTCCCTCAGCACCTCATCCAACCATCCCTTAAACACCTCAAGGGAAGGTGAATCAACCACCTCCCTGGGCAGCGTCTGACAGTGCCCAATGACCCTTTCTGTGAAATTTTTTTTCCTTATGTCTAGCCTAAACCTCCCCTGGCAGAACTTGAGGTCATTCCCTCTTGTCCTGCCCCTGTCACTAGGGAAAAGAGCCCAGCTCCCTCCTCTCCACAACCTCCTTTCAGGTAGTTGGAGAGAGCAATGAGGTCTCCCCTCAGCCTCCTCTTCTCCAGGATAAACACCCCCAGCTCTCTCAGTTGTTCCTCATCAGGCCTGTTCTCTAGCCCCTTCACCAGCTTCGTTGCTTTTCTCTGGAGTCACTCCACTAGTCTCCAGTATAGAGGCAATAATTAGTAACTAATATAAGGCAGATTATCCTCACATATCCCTGTAATCCTCAAATTCCACTCAGATAAATGTTTCAGGTGAAAAAGAGGACGTATCCAGGACATGGCTAAATATATATACTGTAAATAACTCCTACGCTTCTAAAGAATATCAGCAGCATGTACCAATTTGTTCTCCAAATCTCGATATTTTTCATCTCTTTTATCTCATGAGGAAGAAATTTCTGGTCATTTTTGTTGCTGCTGCTCTTATCTTAACACTGGGAATACAAATCCCCCTGTGTTTGATTTTGCTGCATTTATTTACCAGCCAGTATCTCTGCTCTCTCATTGAAGAACACAAGTCTCATAAAAGTCAAAGCCATGAAAAAACCCACTGTTAGCAGCTGCAGGAAGAAAATGGATGGAAGATCCAATTTTGACAAAGAGTCAAAGCAAGGGTGTGCTCTTGTCACCCTTTAATCTCCTTTCCCCTTTATCAAAAAATATTTCTTGCTACTGGTAGCAGGATGCACCAGAGAGAGTGAGTTCTGTCAGTGCACATTATAAAATGAAAGTCCCTAGATCTGCAGGGTCACGAGGGAATGAATAGTTCTACTTCAATCACATGATATGCTTTAAGACCCCTTCCAACCCAAACTATGATTCTATGATTCTATGATTCTGTTATTCTATGATTCTATGATTCTATGAAAATGAGTTTACCGCAATAAACTTCAAGGTATCCTTAGGAGACTTTTTTGTTGTTGTTCAAATGGAGATAAAATGTTGTTGCAAATTCTTTAAAAATAATTTTTATGGAATTCCTTGTCACAGAAAACGTGAGTGAAGTTGGCTAAATCCCAGCTAGAAACAACCTAAAATATCCCCCATGAGGTCATAGCGATGCTCCAGGATCTTCGTTAATATGTCAAGCATGTCACAGGGGGGGATTTTCCTAATGAAATTTTGTATAAAGAGCTTCAATAAAGCGAGCAACAGAGTTAATTCTGGCAGAAGGGTTCTGCTTCAAGTTATTGAGAATTTGCTGTCTCCTCCTGTATCTTTCTCTGACAATTTATATCAATGGATGCTACAACTCAAACCACCAGAGAAGAGTAAAACCTGCCTCTGGTAACTTATTGCCTTATTCCCAGTCATAGACCTTGGGCTACCAGGAACCTCCTCTGCCACTTTTTGGCTCGGCACAGGGCACTGTTCAACCCATCGGCCTGCTCTGCTGCCTTCTTACCCCTTTGCATACACGTAGACTCGGAGGAAAATTTAGTTACCGCCAAGCTAGTTTAGAAAAGATTATTTATTCCAAGCTGTTACGTTTCTCAAGTGAATATCTGATGAATTCATAATTGTGGGAACTCTTGAATCATTTCCAGCTTTACACAACATGTTTACTTTAGGGCTCAGGTGACGTCTGTAATGTGTGGGTCTGCTGAGATTTGGAACAGATGCATTATTTTCCTCAGCCACCTGGAAGCAAGTAAAATATTGAGAGAAGCTGGTTTATAAGGACTCCCCAGTGTCCACAAACTGGTCTGGTTAATAAGAGAGAAAATATTTCTGATTTTTTTTTTTTTCATCTGCAAAACAAATGGCTGAAAAAAATATAATGGCTGCTTTCTTTCAAGGAAATAAAAATGTCAGGAGAGTTGCAAGGCTTGCAATTAACACAGTAGCTTGCCTAGAGTCCTGTTTTGGAAGGACATTAAGGATCTCAAAATGTATTTTTCAGCTGGTTCCTGCAAACCTGAAACTAAAGAGAACAAAAATTCGAACTTGTGTGTAATTCAGTGTAAACTAGACAGCTTTACCAGGAGCTAGAGGAAATTCAGGAGTTTGGTTTAAGTTATTAAATTCTTTTACTGCGTAAAAGACACTCTTGGTGTACATATTTGAGGTTGAGAGCAAAAGATCTCTGCAAAAATGAGGCCATGGCCAAGTGACAGACCAGGGAACGGCTTTTTATTCTGACAGAGGCATGTTCAGATTGTAGCTAATGTCTCTGATATTAACAGGAAAAAATGCTTTATGTCTATAGATATCATCAGCCTTTGAAAGGTTGACCTCTGTCTGTCTTTAATCTGAAAAGATGAGCCTGGGGTCCTGCAATCCTGAGCAGAAAAGTGGACTTCATCTACCAACAGAGACTTTGTAGATGGAAAAGAGGCACAGACAGGGATCAGGAGGACCTGAGGAGATCCTGATGATCTACAAAGGGTTCACAGGGCAACACTGGCTGCTCTGCTCACATACAGTCACATGGCTCCAGGGAGTGGCAGCAACAACCATAAGAAATGAAACTGCCTCAAGATGGAGCTTTCTTTATGTAGNAACAGCTCCATCTCCTTCTTCTGTTGAAGATTCCAGAACTGGACACAGGGTTCCAGAAGATGTCTCAAATACTCCAGATGAGGTCTCAAATGATGATGCAATTTCTTAATGACTGTGTATACCTCCCATGGGTGGGAGCAAGGATCCTCTCCAGGGCTGCTACCCTTGAGGACCTAAGCTAGACACACACAATAATAACGTTCTTTACCAACCAAGCAAACCAACTCAGTCCATGGAAATGAGGACTGCAAGGGATGAACCTGCTGGCTGACTTACCTTTGCCTTTTGTGTTGATAAGTTCTGAACAACCAAATCATTGCAATTACATCCACAGCATATTAGATTAGCAATCAGACAAGAGCTGTTTGATCAAATGACTGATCGTTGCCTTCTCTTTTGTCAACAAAAATGAGAAACACAACTATTTGTATTTAGCTGGTTTCTCAGGTGGTTAAGAAGAAACGTTTTATTGCAAAAGTGTTTTAAAATATCTTCACAGGCTGAACATTTTTTACAAGCTGACCCGAAACGTCATCACTGTTAAGTAAATGAGCTGAGGTGTTTCTTAACTACTGCAGGGAATAGGGAGGAGATAGTATATACGGCAAGAAACCCTTGCCAGAAACAAGAGATTTTGTCCAAGATACACACGTTTCAACAGCAAATGTGAAAACCAGTTTCCTCATCAAACATCCCAAGCTGCTGGCCTACAAATTACATGTTCGGATAGATAATGTTCTACAAGAGACTAGTCCCTGACCAGCTGTGTTCACAGGCTTTACAGCTCTGAATCTACCTCTTTTTTACATGCTACAGCTCAGCTCCAAGACACACACAATGGGATTTCCAAAGAACCTGGGTTGAGCTCTATATCTTCCACTGAAATGATTTTTTTTGCATTCCTTTGGAACTACAAATGTTCAAAGAAAACAATCTGCGTCTATTGTCAAGAGAATATTGAGTTTAGCTGAAGTTTTCCTTTGTCTCTGCAGTTTAAAATTTGAATGGCAATAATTAAAATATGACTTGTAACAATTTAATTCTTGCATTGTCCTTGTGTGCTGGGCATTGTGTAAGACTAACTCTTTACCAAAATCAGTTAATCTTAGCTGGGGTTGTTTAGCCTGGAGAAGAGGAGGCTGCGGGGAGACCTCATTGCTCTCTACAACTACCTGAAGGGAGGTTGCAGAGAGGAGGGAGCTGGGCTCTTCTCCCAAGTGACAGGGGACAGGACGAGGGGGAATGGCCTCAAGCTCTGCCAGGGGAGATTTAGACTAGAGATTAGGAGGAAGNGTCTCTTCCAACACGGTGATTCTGTGATTCTGTGATTCTGTGATTATCTTTGAAATATCATGACATTTGAATGGCAAGTGCCCTATCAAGGGATCGATATGAGAGAAGTAGTGGATATTTAAGAAAATAAACTGACTAAAATACTTCTTTTTTCAAACCTGACCTCTGCGAAGTGAGTTCAAATATAAACACATTTAGTCATAACGCCAGGAATATAAAATATGGAATACATTCCTCCCCTCTACCCCCCAAAAATCTAAATCTTCATTATGTAGCAACGTATAATTAGCCACATCTGCAAAACTGCATTGCTGCATTTGAAAAATCCCAAAGGTCCTAGTGCAATTTCTAACAGATGTATCTCTGTTCCTACACAAAGGGGAATAACAGTTCAATCAGCTTTTCAGCCCACTAACCACAAGAAATACATCAAGTTATATATCTAACATCTGGTGATGATATAATGTCCCGGTTTGTTTTTCAGCATCTTACTCTGACCTGGAACTAGGTCTGGCTGTGAAGCTCAGCAGAGGATTGCACTATCGTTCCCTTCTTATTGCATTTTCAGAAATGCTATGAAACGTTTCATTAGAATTACAATATATTTATGAAGTCTATTATTTAGTGAGCCATTTGTCATCCTTGTATCATGGAAATAATCCGGGTATCAGGTTCATAGGAAATGTCTGTTCAAGTTAGACTCAATATTGCTCTGCTGGGGCTTGTTGATATGCCCGATTCTTCTAGCTAAGCCCAACTTCAAGCTAAAGTGGGAGTGAGGTGAACATAGTTGGATAAAAAACTAATAGGAGTGGAAGGATTAAGATGAGGAATCATAGAATCGTAGAATCACCAGGTTGGAAGAGACCCATCGGATCATTGAGTCCAACCATTCCTATCAAACACTAAACCATGTCCCTCAGCACCTCATCCACCCGTACTTAAACACCTCCAAGGAAGGTGAATCAACCCCCTCCCTGGGCAGCTTCTGTCAGTGCCCAGTGAGCCTTTCATTGAAGAATTTTTTCCTGATGTCCAGCCTAAACGTCCCCTGGTGGAGCTTGAGGCCATTCCCTCTTGTCCTGTCCCCTGTCCCTTAGGAGAAGAGCCCAGCTCCCTCCTCTCCACAATCCACTTTCAGGTAGTTATAGAGATCAATGGTTTTAAGTTCACTGGGGTTAAGTGAAATCCTGGGATGTTCTGTGATTATTTTCGAACTGTATTCACTGACATTTTTTTTTTTTTCAGTTTAATTTTGAGTGAGTNCTGGTGATTCTATGATTCAAGTGAGGGTTTAGTTTTAAGGGTACAGGCTATCAAACAAGGATTAGATATGCATAAATATGGTCTCGTTGTTATTAATTCTCTATATTCCTAACTGCAGGTACATGAAATGAAGGGAGAAAAGACAAAAATGTCACTTCTAACTCATAATCTCCTCTGTAGAGAAGCTGGTGGGAAACGACAGGCGCTGTCAGCCACTCTTAGACCTGGAAAACTTCCATAACAGCCACTTTATCCAGGACTCATCTTCCCCTTCTGCTTAAAGCTTCTCAGAGGTGTTGTAAACAGAATAAATCTGTTTACAGTAGGCTTTAAAGTAGCTCGTCTTCATTTAATTAACCAAATTCCTATGCAAAATAAAGGCAAAGATATAAAAATTCAAAGAAACAGGAAAGGGAAATAACACAGAGGACCACCAGTGAGCTTCAGGTTTTAAAAGGCCTTCACACAGGCCTGCGTTATCATCTCATTTTTATAGATAGGAGATAGAAACACTGAGCGATTAAAAGAGCTGCCCAAACACGCTGAAAATCAATCCAAGAATAAAACCATCCTGTTTCTTATCTTCAAGGCCATCCTGCTTTCAATTAACTGTTCGAGATTCAGCCAGACAAAGCTTAAGGGATGTTATTTCCCTATTTCTGGCTTGGTTCAGAATTTTTTTTTAGGATCGAGATGACAAACATTATCAGCATAAAATCCAACAGCTCCGGAGACAGGAGGGCCGGCAGCTCTGTTCGCCATGCATCCTTTCTAACCACCCAGCAGGCCAGATGGTTCCTTTAGAGCACTTTTGATAAACAATCGCTACAAACACATTGAGTTTTAAATTACTCATTGAAAACACGACCCATTTATGTGTGTTTAACAGCAAAACATCCTCCTAAATTCAATTTATACGCTTGGGCTAACAAACAGCTTGACTAGAAGAGTCCAAAACCATTTTCAGTATTTCTTATTCTAATTTGAACACTTAATTCTGCCTCTGACATTTACTTAAAAAAACCCTCAACGTTTAATTTAGTTACATCATTTATATATAAATACATAAAATATAGGATATTTCATACAGACTGTCAAGTACTCCCAAACAGCACATTCCCACTTCTCAGTACACAGGTTTTTGTTGCCTTCAGGTCAGGGAAACAGAATTGGAATAAAGAATTCAATAGCCAGTTGCTGAAAAGAAACTGAAGTATAGATCAATATGCAAAAAAAAATTAAATAACAGATACTGGGAACGAGACTTTTAATCAGAATAATAACGTCATGTACAATACAATTTAGCGGAACAATAATAACAACTTACAAATAAGAAAAAAAATTCAAATGCTCTACACAGTTCTTACACAGAAATATTTCTCGCACAACAGATGGAATTTTCTAGATAGTGATGAATACATCAGCATAAATCCAAGCAGATATGATTTGTTTAGATATGATATTTGTTTAGATATTCTTGCCAATGACCTGGGGTTTTTTATGCACCTTGCACTTAATTTTGTGGAAATTTTGCCATGAAATGAACAGATGAATCTCTTCAGTTTATTTCAGGGATTATTCCACATTTGGAGGAATTGAACAGAGTTGCTCAATGCTCAGTAACCCTTTTTCTCCTCCAAAACTGGATTCTATTGGAAGCACCTCAAGCAACTCTTCCCTTCCATTTTTCAAAAGGCCTGGAGTGATAGGATGGGGAAAAGCTTTAAATTGGAAGAGGGAAGATTTAGTTTAGACATTAGGAAGAAATTTTTCTCTATGAAGGTAGTGAGGCCCTGGCCCAGGTTTCCCAGGGAAGCTGTGGCTGCCCCATCCCTGGAGGGGTTCAAGGCCAGGTTGGATGGGGCTTGGGCACCTGATCCAGTGGAAGGTGTCCCTGCCCATGGCAGGGGTGGAACTGGATGGGCTTTAAGGTCCCTTCCAACCCAAACTATTCTATGATTCTGTGGTTCTATAAAAGAAAAAAACATGTGATAAAGGAATAGCATATTCGGTGGAAGTTTCCTTCCTGCCTGCAGCTGGAAATTCACATATCCCATAGAGGTATTTTAACTAATTTGCTCTCAAGTTTACAAGACCAAAGGGAAGGATGTTTTTTTCTGCCTGATTGCCAGATAATGTATTCAGGGCCTGAGAGAGACATGCATTCCCGTCGTGCATGTCATGTAGTCACGACCTTGTGCATTATTCCTTGGTTTGCTGTGCCAAGACTGATGTAACAAGCTTTGGAAATCTTCGTTGAAGACCAAAATGCACTTAACTGAGGCCTAAGAGAGCAGCCATCATCCAGACAGCACGGCGAGTCGCTATTTCTGCTGGGAGAGTTATGGATATTCTCTGAATAGCGAGTGGTTTTCTCCTATCTGGCCAAACCCACATAAGTTAATTGCTGCATGTAGTTCAATTTAATTTGTAGCTAGGCACTCATTGGGTGGACCTGGTGGCACTGAGGCTTCTGTTATAAAATGACTAACTTGATGGTCTCCTGTAAAAGGAATTCATCAGGGGAATCTTCTCTTGATTCACCTTCCCTGGAGGGGTTTAAGGGATGGGTGGACGAGGTGCTGAGGGACATGGGTTAGTGTTTGATAGGAACGGTTGGACTCAATGATCTGGTGGGTCTTTTCCAACCTGGTAATTCTGTGATTCTATGACTCTTTAAACTGTACTCACATGCTAACCCTGGCAATCTAACTAGGAATGATAAATCTTAGAGTCTTATCACTGTCTACAATAAGCCTAACAGGAGGTTGTAGAGAGGTGGGTGTTGGTCTCTTCTCCTGAGTGACAGATGATAGGAGCAGAGGGAACGGCCTCAAGCTGCGCCAGGGCAGGTTCAGATTGGATATCAGGAAAAATTTCATCACCAAAAGG
Organism: Piaya cayana; assembly: GCA_013389865.1. NCBI lineage: Eukaryota > Metazoa > Chordata > Aves > Cuculiformes > Coccyzidae > Piaya > Piaya cayana. The sequence goes on along the minus strand of WAAB01009044.1, from coordinate 1,319 downwards.
GTTCACTGGAGGGATTTAAAAGACTTGTAGATGACAGGGATATATTAGTAGGGGAGAGGCATGGTTGAGCCTGATAATCTCAAAGGTCTTTCCCAACCAAACAATTTGTTGACTCAATGAAATTGGTTAGGGATGTTCCTTGGGTCACTTCTGTTTTCAGGGAATGCAACTCTGACTTTTCTGTTTATTCTGTTCTGTTGTACTGAGCACGTGTAAACAAGCAAGAGTCATGACACGGGCCTCCGATGTTAGAGAGGATTTCATAGAATCATAGAATCACCAGGTTGGAAGAGAACAACCAGATCATCGAGTCCAACCATTCCTATCAAACACTAAACCATGTCCCTCAGCACCTCATCCACCTGTACCTTAAACCCCTCCAGGGAAGGCGACTCAACCCCCTCCCTGGGCAGCCTGTTCCAGTGCCCAATCACCCTTTTTGTGAAAATTTTTTTCCTTATGTCAAGCCTGAACCTCCCCTGGTGGAGCCTGAGGCCATTCCCTCTTGTCCTGTCCTTCTCTTCCCAATAACAATGCATTGCTCAGTGCTGTTGCAACTCATCTCTAGTAGACTGACATTATTGAAACTGATCTCCTGATCTTGTATCTTAGACAACAAATTCCTTCTCCCTCCTAAAACACAAAATCCAGAACTGCATGGATATTATTAGACGATCTGGGGTGNCAAGATCATATTTTATTAAAATCTTAATTCGTAAATGCTTTATCTTTTAAGAAACCCATAAGAAAATGGAAAAAAACCCATTATTTTTAAACAGTTGAAATGAGCAGGGAGTAATCACCACCAGCTTTCTCCATAGCAGACTTAGTACTACTATCCTGTTTGCTTTGCAAAATTCTGTAAAAATACTATTTTCTGTAAAGCCCGGGGGGTGGGGGGACAGTCCAGTTTGTATTTTAGTACTAAGCAGTACACAATACAGTGCTTGGTTTACAAAATAAACGTGTGATTGTTAAGCTGTTGGTATTTTCCTTTTCTGTTCTAAACTAACCCTTTTTTATTTTCACCATTCAAAGCAGCAATTAATTAAAAAAAAAAACCTACCATGCAAGAAACTTTTTGGTATGTAAATATTCTAACATGCAAAATAATAAATATTATGGGTATGTAACTGCTGCTGATCTGAATGGTTCTAGAAGACAGATTGGATGGTTTGCTCTGTTCCTAATGGAGAAGCAAAACCTCCTCTACACAGAGCAGATACTCCTTCCTATCCCCTCATAAATAAGTAATTATCACAAAAATACTAAGACTGCTACTCACTTGCAGCGTTAGTCTCAACAAAAAATTCTTCACA